>JAOUQW010028850.1:0-10505 GCA_028565825.1 Olivaichthys viedmensis
TGCTATAAAACTTTCATAGTCATTTTGGAGTCATCATTCTGGACACATAATGTTTTACAGATTTCTACAAATGATTTGAAACCTAAAGTGCATAAACACTAGAATCATATTACACAATCATTTTATAGATGGATCTGAAACAAAATGGAGTTTATATTACTGAAAACATTGATTCCAAACTTTTGAACGCTGGCGTATATCTATAATATTTTTTATATATTCTAAATTCTCTATTTTTTATCCTAAATAATATATTATGTCCATAGGTAGCTAGTAGTGTTACTCTTTTTAGGTTGAAAAGGATGAACAGTTGTATTGTGCAGTTTCTGTGGTTGTGGTAAAGTATTGATGTTCATTAATCATGCTGGAAAGCCACTAGCTGCAGTTCTGTAAGCAGGAGCGCTGACCAGGGCTAAGGACGTCTCCTCATCCTCTGACCCAGCTCAGGGTTTGCCCAACACAGCACATTTTCATACTTTATACATGTATGCCCTGCAGCTGGACCACAGAACCGTGAGTTAGGCCATGAAAGGCTAACCAGACAACCTGCTTATTGAACTTGGTACAGTGTCAGCAAATAGGTGTGTGCTGAAAATAAATCAAACCTTGTAACTTTCACACTAATGGTTTTGATGTGTGTTAAGCAAGCTGTAATATCTTAAAGAAAAATTATTTCTAAAAACCGAAACCTCTCACAGTGCTGGCTACTTTATGGTGGATCTGCTAGCTTTTATTACACTGGAATGTGCTGACTTTAAAAGAGACACACAGAATGTCAACACTGTTTAGCTGCTATCTAGAGGATGGAAGTGAGTACATCACACTCTGTGCAAACACAAATGCACGCACACTTATGCTTTCTCTCTCTGTCTATCTGTCTCTCTCTCTCTCTCTCTCTCTTTCTCTCTCTCTCTCTCTCTCTCTCTGGAAATATGCTGACACAAAAACCTAAAAAACAAAAAGACAGCAAAGAACAGCTCACCAGCAACATCTAAAAATGTCACCACTACATAGCATGAGTCAAGTGATACATTAGCTAATGTTCTGTCTTACTATAAAACAACATAAGCTATTGTCTGGAAATATGAGTGTTCATCTGTGTCCTGCTCTAGCAAATTGACTGGCTCATTTTTGTCAGGTTCACCATTTCCCCCAATGTCATTAAAACCTGAGCCAAGAGCAGTTAAATATCCTCTTGCATTTATTTGGATGCCAAGGCAGATGGTGTGCCCAGTTCTAAAATAAAGCTGACTTTATTGAAAATTGCTTCATAAAAAGGCAGCACATAACCTGTGGCAAAAAGGCCAGAGAGAAACAACATTAAAGAGTAGAGAAGCCAAGGAGGGGAAAAAGAAACAACAGGAAACGGTAGCACTTGGCAGCGTTCACACATGAGATGCAAAACACCTCAAATACACTACAAACAGATTGACTCATAATTTGTCTCGTCTATCATTTGTTCATCAAGTAGTGACATGTGTGGGTTGCTTCTGTTTGCTGTCACAGAGGACATGGTAGGTTTTCTATTAGCACTGTGTTTCAGCCCCACTTCATACATCCACAATTTAATCGGGATGTGTTATATATATAACACTCATTACTGCCAATGACTAATTAAATAATTAATTCTAGGTGGGTGGGGTGGGTAGTGGTGATAATGGAGTGACAGAGCTGCTCTGCTGCCCCTAACAATAATCTGTTGATTCAGTTACAGCATCTTGATTCAGCCTGCAGCTATAAAATGTGTGGAATTAACTTTTATTAAATAAGACCAATAAAGAGGCAATGCATGTCATAGATTTGCACTAATTACCAGCGCTATGGATAGTTAGGCTATAATGTCTCCAGTGAATAGGCTTATACACAACACTACTGCCAGGTTTGAATTTAGGTCAAGTTTTAGACAGAGACGTGTGTCTATACTGTAAATAGCCAGCTGTTCTAGGACAATTGGGAAATATTAACAGCAAGTACGGAACTTCCAGACTAAATAAATGATCACACACACATTTATGTTTAAAAAAAGAAATTAAAATATGTATGTGTGTATAACAAGTCATTAATTATTATTATTTTTTTCTAATTTCTCATTTCCACATTATTTTATTCATGTATTTATTTCTGCATATTTATTTTCTTTGTAAGGCTCAGGAAATCTGTTAAGATCCAGCCATTAACTTTGAGTAATATATCCGTTACCAGAAACAGCTGTATTGTATCCCTTGCTACTAGAATCAAACATTTTCCCAATCTTCTTTAGTTTATCTATGTATTGCATGCAAAATAAGTGTAATTAAAGATATATTTAACAAGCGCAGAATTAGATGCATTTCTAAATTCTTTGTGTGTGTAGATTTAAATAGTTATCATGCTACCGGCTACACAACACAATTACCGGTGATGAATGAATATATACAAAGCTCTATTTTCATGCAGGTGCAAGCGCAATTTGCTGGTATAACACAGGTGTAAAATTTAAAACCCCTAAACTGAACTTCACCAAGCATCATTGGAACTACAATTGTAATTGTGTGATGTGGTCAGATGAGACCAAAATTGACATTTTTGGACATGAACTCCATCAGCATGTTTGGCAAAAAAAGGGGAATGCATACAAGGAGAAGTTCCCACACTATAAAATATGGTGGTGCATCATTGATGCTTTTGGGCTGTTTAGTGGCTAGTGTTGATGGCATTATAAATTCTGCTAAGTACCAGTATATTTTAGCCCAAAACCTGGTTGCCTCTGCCAGGAGGTTAAGACTTGGCCAAAGATGGATCTTTCAACAAGATAATGACCCCAAACAATTGGTGCTTTGTGACAGATTATTAGAGATGTGGTATTTTGTAATGGTGACATTAATTAATTTGGTGACATTATATACATTATATATATACTGTATATATGCTTGATTTCATACAATGCAACTTACTTGCAAGTAACTATGGCAGGAAAAAAAGAATTCTTAGAATAAAAATAATTTATTTTTTATTATTTGGAAAAATTAAATTCATTGTACCTAGATAAAATTGTAATTCAGTTACACGTTACAATGCTACTATTTTTTTAGATACACTGGGAAACT
Organism: Olivaichthys viedmensis; assembly: GCA_028565825.1. Lineage (NCBI taxonomy): Eukaryota > Metazoa > Chordata > Actinopteri > Siluriformes > Diplomystidae > Olivaichthys > Olivaichthys viedmensis. The sequence goes on from JAOUQW010028850.1 coordinate 3,087, forward strand.
CATGGTTTATTATTATTATTATTATTATTATTTATAATTTTTTTAAACAATGCAGAAATCAACAGTTTTCTGTAAAAACCCTGATGTGGAACTGGAACGCTTCCAAATAGGATCTCCTTGTAGTGAGTCACAGATTAGAGCATTGATTTAGAAAAGGGAAGACTGAATACAGAATGAGTCATATATGAGTGATGTCATGAGTATAGTATATCATGCATATGAAATCACTGCTGATCCCACACTTCTGTCAAAGCGAGCAAAACATACAACAAGATCACATTGCAAATGGAAAATGAAACTGAAATGATTTGGGGTTTAATTTAAAATGCAGCTAGACCTCAACAAAGACAGATCATTATCAATTCCAACAGTAAAGTGCACTCTTAAAGGTTTTTTCAGCTTGTTTCTCTGGGGGAGCCCTTAAAGGTTGTAGAACCCTACAACAGAGTGTTTCCTTTCAGAGAGAGTTCCAAGTAGAACCCCATTAAAAAAGCAAAGAATCCTCAACTATCCAAAGACCTCTTGAGGAACCCATAAAATGTCAAATAATACAAATATTGTTTTTGTTTTTATAAGATATATAGGCTACTAGAGAGAAGGCAGATAAGTTTATAAAAACACATCCAGCTTTTACATTTGTCTATGTCAGGTACTTAAAAGTGCCTTTAAGCTTTCAGATGCTGATATATAGAAGTTATAAAAGATTAATATGTATAGCCTATGCTGTATTATGTGAGATGAGGGAGGCAACAGAGACATTATTTTTCTGTCTGCACCGCTGAATTTGCAAAAAGGGCAATGCCTGCAGACATTTTAAAGAGAATAACACCTGTCAAAATCCTGGCGTCAAACCATGCCTGCTGCTTGGCTACATATCAGTTCCAAGGCCTGAACATAGCTTTACAATGATAAGTCAGCATGTCACTAGCCCCCGATAAAGGTCAGTAGAGATACGGCCCAAGCCACACATGATAAAAGGTTGCAGTGACCTTCAGAATTGACTCATTACACTGTTGTAATGAAATTAGACTTCACTTTGCATTCAAAAGATTTTTAATTACCAAAACCAGGAAAGGTCAAGTTTGTATCATAATGATATTTTAAATAGTGTAAAAGAGTTTTCAGCACATTATATTATACTTCATACTGTCAGTTACAGAAATGCAGCTAATCCAACACTTGGTTAACCTTTTATTATCCTTTGTCTTAAAGGCAATGATTACTATTTTCCAGTCTATACATTTTAATTAGAACACATTACTTTCTTTTTCATGATCGCTGACACATTGTTATTGCACAATGGGACTTGTTTTTTAATAACTGGCTCAGCTATCATTTTCTGAAATCATTGGTGCTACAACACATTTTCCTGGAGTTCACTTTCATTACAAACTCCTTACACACTTCTTGCAAAATACAGCTGCACCTCTGAGCACAATTTTCATGATAAAATATTGTTTCACATTTCATATGTTTTCAAGATAGATCACTTGTGAAAGTCTACTTCTAGAAACTTATATCATGAAAATTGTGCTCAGAGGTGCAGCTGGGTATCGTCGCGAAGTATTGTCGTGTTTTCTAACCGTCAACTCTGAGCATTTTCCCAAGTCTGTTTTCTGTGTCTCTAGTCCCGCGTTCCAGTTTCTGTTCCTCCTGTTTAGTTAGTTAGTTTGTTTGTTTGATTTCCTCTTTGTTTTTGACTTCCTGTTTTTGACCCACGCCTGTGCCCTGACTACGATTATGGATATGCCTACGTTACGCCTGTCTGCCTGTTATCTGACCCCTGCTATGGAATATGACGATGATTTATGGATTAACCCTTTAAATAAACACAACGAATATCCGCACTTGCGTCCTGCCTCTTCTCACGTGCAGCGATACACGTTACACATACCCGAGGCATTACTGAGAAATATCAATACGATTTAAACTCCTTCGAAATGTCCTTTATAAACTTAACTTAACTGAATTTAGCCACCAAAAAGAAGTCTACTCAGTCATTCTCCCGAATTAGTATTTGCAGGCCACCAGGGCCCTATTCTGAATTTCTACAGGAATTGCAGACTTCCTTTGAAATCTAATTGTTTCAGTAGAAAAAGCAATAATCGTCAGAAATTTCAATATTCATTTTGATAATCCACATGACCCTCTGAGAGCAGCGTTTGTGACTATATTAGACTCAGTGGGTGTCACTCAGAATATAAAGGGATCCACTCATTACGGCGGACATGCCTTTGATTTAATACTGACATTTGGCATGGATATAGAAAACATGGCTATCCTACCCCAGTCGAAACTATTACAGATCACTCCCAGACTTTGATTGGGTTGCCCTCTGACCCCACAGAACTTAATGAAATGACGGATCATTTAGAGTCAACATTTCACTCCACACTAGATAATGTTGCCTTAATAATGTTTGGCATAATGATCACACTCGCACTTTAAAACAGACTACTCGTAAGTTAGAACATAAATGGCATCAAACTAAACTGGTAGTCTTCCAAATTGCATGGAAGGAGAGCCCTTTAACTATAGAAAGGCACTGCTGCTAGATCAGCATATCTCTCCACCCTAATATAATTTTTACTTAGTACAGTAGCAAAGTTAACAAAAAATAAGACAGACTCCGAAGCACAAATACCAACAATATGTAGTAGCGATAACTTTATTGTCACTGCCATGACGACGAGCGCCATGCGCTCTATGCTTATGTTTGGTTTCGTTTTGTTAACGCCCCTGTTTTGTCATTGAGTGTCCCCAGCTGTTTCTTGTCTGTTCCTAATGAGTCAGTGTACTTAATCCCCTGTGTTTCTGTGTCCGGGGTCGATTGTTGTTAATGTTCAGGATTATGTTGATGTATGTAGAGTCCGTTTGTGTGTATGTGTAGTCAGTGTGTCGGTTTGCACTTGTATCCCGTTTCGTCTCCCACCTACTACATAACCTGACATTTATGAATTTTTTCAATTACAAAATTGAAAACATTAGACAGAAAATTCAGAGTATGAATTTAACATCAGACAATTTGATGCCTAATTATATAGAGATCAATACAACCACATAAGTAGAGTGATGAGAATCCTTTACCCCAATCCAACAGCCTGAATTAATCTCACTGGTCTCCTCCTCAAAATCATCCACTTGTTTACTAGATACATTTTACATTTTCTTGAAGAAATTCTACCAGAAGCAACCGAACCTCCGCTAAAAATAATAAACTTCTTTCTTAGCATTGGCTATGTACATAAATCCTTCAAAATAGCAGTTATTAAACCATTGATTAAGAAACCCGATCTTGACAGATATCAGCTGTGCAACTGTAGGCCAATATCAAACCTCCCCTTTATCTCCAAGATCCTAAAAAATGTTGTAGCTCAGCAGCTAAACTATTACTTGCATAGGAATCATATACATGAAATCTTTCAGTCAGGGTTAAGGCCTCATCACAGTACTGAGACAGCGCTGGTTAAAGTGGTAAATAATCTATTAAATGCTAGCATAAAGCTAGAATCTACAAAGTGTAAAGGAATCTGGGAGATGTGATGGCCTCAAATACGCCTCCATTGGCCGCAAGCATCTACCTTTATATACTTTCCTTCTGGTGAGAAACTTTTATTCAACAGACATGAATATCACAAACTATTACTCAATCCTGGGACATTTCTCACATTTAGTATTCATCTTAAATGATTTAACGCCACACAATATCATAGATCAACTCCTCTTCCATTACATTACAAAACATATCCTTATAACACCATTCTTTCTTCAAGTTTTTCATTTCCTGGTAAAGTCTAAAGTCAATAATTAACAGTTTTTATCAAAGCAATGAACAATGGTACTATCTTCTGACCAGATCTATTCTCTATTTTGTTCCTTCTTGAAATATAAATACCACATTTTGCTTGTCCGACAAGAAAATTAAGTAACTGCCATTTCACTTTTTGTCTTTGATTATATGCTTCTCCAAAAGAAAAAGCATGTGGTGTAAATTCTTCCCCACATTTTCTAAACAACAAACAGAGGAAATCAAAAAGGGGTTTGAGTCGAACACATTCCATGAAGCAATGAAATATGGTTTCTTTAAGACCACAAAACACGCATTTGTTAGTAACATTTGGGTTTAGTATTGACACAACTGCTTTACCAGCTACAGCTTCATGCAGAATTCTCCACTAAAAATCTCCAAAGTTTTCTCAATGGCAGTTTGTACAAAACCCTCCAAACTGGGGTTCTATCGTTTTTAGAATCAAGCTTTTCCCTCCAAACTGTATCAGCTTTTAATGGTGATTTATTCAACACTTTAACACAGCATTTGTACATAACTTTCCCATTTACTCTGTGAAATTTTAGAGATCCTGTAGACCATTTAGGTCTATTAATGAACCTGGCATGTTGTTTAGGTCTGGTGTAATTTCAAACCTTGGGAACGGAGCCCTTCATTTGTTACTGCATTTCTATTCAAATATTCCTGTAGCATGGACCACTCCGCTTGTGTCAGTCTTTTTTTACATATTTCAATCAGTCTTGATGTGGAAGATGGATCTGACCCAGTTCCAGAGTTACTGCTGGTACATCACCAAAGCCTGGTCTAGCCACATTTACCAGGTGCAACAGTTTTATAATTCTGGAAATACACAGCATTTTAGTGAGTCCGGGTGCATGTTCACCAGATACATCCAGTCGTGCCCCGTTGATTAAAGGTTCCTCTAATAGAAAGAAAAGAGAGGTTGGTTTTTTTTTTTTCAAACCTTGCCTGCTTGAAAAAGCCCCATATTTTAAACAGTGCAGAATAAAAAGAGGTAATCCAGTTAGTCACAGTTGTTTATAGTCCAAGAGAAACAGGGCTATGTCTAGTGCCAACCCTTCAACTTTTTTCAAGATTATGCTGGCCACTTTTCTCCACACCACGTTTACAGAGCCTGTCAAGAATTTCTGAATGAACTGTAGATGGAAAGTTGCCATTATACTTGAAAGGTGCACCTGGTCTTGTCCTCCTTCCTCCTTTGGCAAAAAAGGACACTTTGTGGGACCCTGTGAAGTCCACCATGTTGGGTTGTAATCAAGACAGGAGTCGTACAGGATGGTCCACTCAAGATAACCGATGCCACAACATTGAAGCCACCAGATTGTCTGTTAGTACCCTTCCTCTGTAAGATGTTTGTGAGTGGAGTCACTTCCATCTTGCTAGTCGGCCCTCACTTTTTCCACTATCCCCTACTAGTTTTTTTTTCTGTGTGTTCTCCAAAGATAAATTCCAAAATATTTGACTCCATTCCTCTTCCAGATCATTCCTGCAAGTAAATTAGGTAAAACCTCAGCCCATTTTCCAACCACAAAAGCTTCGCACTTTTACAAATACATTTTGGCAGCTGAAGTACTCCCAAATTCTTGTACTACAGTCACTAAATTATTGACATCATCTTTTCCGTTCACCATGATCATTAAATCATCTGCATAAGCAGATCATTGATATTGTCTTTCCATATGATGTACCATTAAACCTTGAATTTTATAGCGTAGCTTATTTAGCGGTGGTTCAATGGTGAGAGAGTACAACATTCCAGACAATGCACTGCTTTGCCTTATACCACGGCTAACAATGAATGTTGCACTCAAATCAACATTGATTTTCAGCACACTCAACGGAAATGTCCTGATACAAGACTAATCATGCCAATAAGCCGTGGACTAAAGCCAGAGTTTTCCAAATATACTGGTGTTCAACTCTGTCAAATGCCTTTTCCTGATCTAAGGAAATAAGACCCACATCTATGTCCAACAAATTGGAGATCCAAACTCTCATTGAGTACGTCTAATAAATCACCACCAAGCTCAGACCAAAAAATCTTATAAAACTCTACAGGAAGGCCGTTAATGCCTGGAGCTTGTTTGTCGCCCTCCATGTTTTGTAACATGCCATATAACTCCTGCTCTGTCAAAGGCTATTCTAGTTTTTCGTTTGAACTTGTAGAGGCTTTTGGGAGACCCGCATAAAAACATGCAGCCAACTCTTCTTTTTCCGTGTATTCACTTCTATACAGTTCTGCATAAAAACGTACCTCAGTGAGCTGTTAGCTCTTGTCCCTCTTCTGAAACGACTTTGACCGTTCTTCCTTTCAAGATTAAAAAAAAACTTTGATAGGGCATATATTTGTGTAAGGTTCTGAAATCTTGAACGGACCAAAGCCCCCTGTGCTCTAACACTAGACAGGTCAGCGAGAGCAGTTTCTTTTTTTACTTAAGGACTTCAAATTGTCCTTGGTTTCCTGTAGAGTCAACTGCTTTGTAGATCATCTATTTCTCTTTACAATTGTTTCATAGAACGAGTTATGTGCCGAGAAACATTTTAAGTGTACTATTGACATAGTTGTTTTATCTGCACTTTGCCATAATCCCACCACTTTTGTAAATGACTTTATGATTTTATAGATTTCAAATTTTTCCAGAAGTAGTAAAAAGCATCTTTGAAGTTAACATCACCCAACAGAGAAGGGTTAAAGTGCCAGTATGCACTCTTTGGTTTTATGTTTGCGATTAATACTTGACACATCACCAAACAATGATCAAAAAAAAAAACTGATGAAATAACAAATTGTTTCAGAATATTAAGCTGGTGCCTGGAGAGGCAGGAGCGGATTGACCGCCTGGCCGCCCGCATAGCGGCAACGGTCGCGGCGCAACGGCTCGCCCCCCCGTCGCGCCGCCCCCGCCCGGATCGCCCCCCTCCCAGGAGTGGAGGGGGAAAAAGTCGCTGGAAATTTTTTTGGGGGGGCTAGTAGCGGCCGCAGTAGGCGTGGCCGAGGCCGTCCCGGACGCCGCAGTAGGCGTGGCCGAGCCCTCGGAAGCCGCAGTAGGCGTATCCGAGCCCTCGGACGCCTCAGTAGGCGTGGCCGAGGCTGTCCCGGAAGCGCCGATCCCGGGCTTCGGGGACGACGACGTTCCTCCACCACCCGAGCAAGGGAAGGACGTTGTAGCGCAGCCACTCGGCCTCCAGACACCGCGGTGGGTGGCCCCCGGGTGTCCGTCGACGCTGCCGCCGAGGACGTCAGCGCTCTGCCCCCTGCGCTTCTGGAGTGGCAAAGCTACTCAGCCTCCAGACACCGCGGTGGGTGGCCCCCGGGTGTCCGTTGCCGAAAAAGGCTGCAGCCGGCCTCCAGGCCTCCACCCAGACAGGGACATAGGCCCCACGGGCCCAGGCCTCCCAGACTACCTTTGGAGGCGCTGCAAGCAGCGCTGTAGAGGGGGGGCTCTGTCACGCGCACGTCGGTGCGCATAACGTAGCGTAGCGGTAGCTACGGCAACGGCGCACCATGCGCATATGTTTTTATGTTGTATTCCGTCGTCTGTGTCACGTGAGTCATGTTAAGTGTTCCCAGCTGTTCCCTGTTCATGCGTTGATTACTAAGTGTTTAAATA
>JAOUQW010028851.1:0-10505 GCA_028565825.1 Olivaichthys viedmensis
TTAACTTCACGGAGCCGGGCTTTAACTTCACGGAGCCGGGCTTTAACTTCACGGAGCCGGGCTTTAACTTCACGGAGCCGGGCTTTAACTTCACGGAGCCGGGCTTTAACTTCACGGAGCCGGGCTTTAACTTCACGGAGCCGGGCTTTAACTTCACGGAGCCGGGCTTTAACTTCACGGAGCCGGGCTTTAACTTCACGGAGTCCGGCTTTAACTTCACGGAGCCGGGCTTTAACTTCACGGAGTCCGGCGTTTTGTAAATTCAGCCGAGCTCCGGTAGTTTTTTTGGGGGTTTTTTTTGGGGGGGGGACCCAAACCCAAACCCAAACCGATCAGCTGATATATTTTTTTGAGCGGCAAAGCCATGGTTATCTGATTTGAGCCAGCTCTTCTCCCGCCGCAGCGCAATGAAGAGGACGGATAACAAACACAAAAGGAAACTGTGCAGCACCGAGCAGCAGCCCAGCGGAGCTGAAGCCAAAGATGGGGTGAGTGCGATCATGTACATCTGGCATGGAACCAATGTGTGATCTGGACAACGCGTGTTGGTTCTGCAACGTGAGGTCACGTGCTGCCAGGGGCTTGAGGTATTGTGCAGGATTGAGCCCCTCGAGCCCCTCATGCCCCTCATGCCCATGTGAGGCAGAGCACGCACATTACTGCACGAAACCAGCACTGCATCTGCACAATGAAATGTCCTCCTCATACTTGCCAGTAAGGTGTGATAACACGTCTGATTGCTGCCAACAAAAGCTGGCATGGATATTGGGGGAAAAATGCACAGAGTCAATAGTGAGCTCTTGTGACACACATTTAACCCCTTCCGCAGTTGTTGGTTTGGGCATCATGAGGGAATGGTCTCTTTCAGGCACACGGTCAGAGATGTGTCTTACCTGAAGAGGGCTCATACAGCACTCCAGATATTCTCAATGTGCAGCGTCGGTGGTTTAAGTGGCCAGCACAAACCCATCATTTCTATTATATAGGCTGGCGTTTTTACTTTGTCCGTGTTCTTCCTGTGTTTCTTTTTGTCCTTATGCCTCAGGGTTTCTTTCTGCATCTCGGTGCCCTGTGCTCTCACTGCTCTTTTGTTTCCGAAAAGTAAAAAAAAAGAAAAGAAAAGCCAGTGTTATACGTCCCCCAAATAATATTTAACAGGCTGTTATATTTGGGCACGACTGCAAGTTTGATGAATTTGGACTGGTCTGAAATGTTCTCACCGTGATTAATGTTCTGTACGCATTTTAGGACTTAACCGCATTTTGGACTGGTGATAATGGATGTTTTCCTTTTGTCTGTTGTGGCTCTTAAGATCCTCTGTTAACAGATGAGTGACAGCAGGTGTGTGTGTGTGTGTGCGCGCTGGGTCTACTTGGTAGCGACTTGCAGAGACAAGCTGGAGATGAAAAGTGGAACGTCTTTGGCTCGATTCAGCAGTAAGCTTTGACTCCTAGGGCAAGAATCGTTCATGTTAAAAACAGCCATGAACTGATCTATCTTTTGGACGCATCGATAGCTGACTTGACAGCAAAGTCAGCTGATATTATCTGCAGTAACATGCAACATTAGCATCAACACTAATTTAAAGTCGCCCAAAACGTATTTTGAATGTCGTCATTTTATTTGTGTATTGAATATGAAACTGCTAGTGTGTCGCAGCGGTTCCACAAAAATGTCATTCGAAAAAAGGCACAGAAGCGCCTACGCTTGTACCCTCATCAAGAAAATTCACATTCTATGAATATGCAAATTTGAAACGTCCCAAAACTGGTGACGCATGGCCTGTATTTGCATAGGCTCACATTTTATGACACAAGAACACTTGACTATCACATGTTGAGTCCTAACTCAGATTCTCCACTGAGCTGCTTCAACTCCCTTGTTTCTTAAATTAAATACGACAAAACCGCTGTACTGCCAATTTTCGCACCAGTCTGCATGCTTGAATAAAATTTCCCATGAACAGATTTTTAGCTATAAAAGAAACAGGGTGACTTTAAGAAAGGCATAAAACTGGAAAGGTGTTTATAACAGGCAGAAGATTTATAGTAATAAGTTTATTATTGGAAAAAACAGTGGCTTTAAAATAAAAATAATTTGTTTGTGCTGCTCGATATAGAAAGCATTTATTTATTTCTGCAGTTTGCTTCTTTTTTGCTTATACTTGTGCTCCAAGTTTAAAAGAGAGACATAAGATGGTTAGTCGTGTCAGTCTTAACTTGGAAGCCACCATTGATGCGGGAGCAGGTGCGTGAAATGCGTTTTTTCTCGGCTTACCGTTGAACACGCTGGGCTTATGTTTGCTTGTGGGACAGACTGATGGAGCGAACCACTTTGAGATGCGATTGTGTTTGAGTTGTCGTTGGCCCTGGCTAGTTAACTATTTTGTATCGGTGAGATGAATTGGCCACAGAAGGCTTTAGTTATATAAAGGGAAAAAAAAGTGTTACAGCATGCTGTTGATGCACCTGAACGCTGATTCTCTTATGGAACTTAACTACAGCACAGGGGACGCTTAAGATTTTAAACTGATTCGTTGTAGCCAGGTTTACACGCAGTCTAACAATTTGCCATGTTTAGGGTTAAAAAATATATATATAGTACATTTGGTGTCTGCAATCGAAACGAATGAATTCAGATTGGCAAAAGTCTCTGCATGTAAACACCGCCAAAGTAGTTCGACTCTGGGGAAAAAATGAAATAAATCAAACAAATAGGCGTGATGTTTCATGCTTTCAATGTTCTCATGAATTACGGGTTCATTTTTAACCACCTCTGTTTCTCCCCCCCAGACTTTTTCCGTCCTTTTACATATCTGCATTTTACGTGTCTTTGCATAACCTCGATGCTGCTGTTTCCGTTCATTAGGGCTCATTCGATTATTCATTAACATCATTGCTTCCTTGACGACAAGTAAAACTATTTACAGGAAAAGTAAATAATTCACTGGTGGGAGCGGGAGTGATGTCATCGAGACCAGTCTTGCAGCGGTGATTGAGTCAGATGTCCCCAGAGGTCTGAGTGAAATGAGAGCAGCCATTTGGTGATTATTACAACCTCATTATAGGTGTACGAACAGGACTCGCATTTATCAAATCGAGCGTGCAGAATCCAGTGTGGGATCGAGAGCTGCTTTGTTTAATGAGGCGTTATTCTTAGCGTACAACGTGCTCTGGTTAAGCCATGTGCCATTACTTTTAAGTTTACCAAACACTGCGACGACATGCTAGAAATCCTGTGTTGTTCAAGCAGACACGCCTGGAGAAAGTGTGCATTTGTTTTCTGCATGTGTTCAGAGAGGGACCGAAAAGAGTGAAATAGAAGGGCTGCGGACTCATCGGGCTTGTGCTGTTTTCTCCGATTCCAGCAGTGAGTCACACAGTGAGGAGTTCGGGTGGGGGTTCTCGCTCTTGTGTTTTGCCATAATACTGGAGACATTCACATGTTCTCTTCTGATCCCTGTGAGCCTCTAGGCTCTCGCCATGTTTTCCGCCGAAGAATTCCGTTCTCGTCGGCAAATATTTCTGATAAGAGCTGACGAAATGTGTGATCATAACTGGGAGCTATTAATTGTCAAGCGTGACGGTCATTTTCAGCTTCATGCAGGATCCACCCTGCGTTCTTTCTTGAAACCTTTAGTTGTGCCTAACATTTAGGAAAACAGCCTGCCTGATATACACAGGTCTCGCGAGTCTCCCAAAGCACCTGCGTTTAAGAAACATGCAGCTCATCAACATTTTTCCGCTGTCATTGATTTTTATCTGTCTTCTTAATGAATCAATAGGATGTTGATATCACGCCTTCGAGCTATTAAAAGGTACATGCAGGTCACGGAACCTTGACTTGACCAGAAGCAGTGATTTGTGGTCTGTATTTATCTGTGTTTTCAGAATGCTTTATTTGCATTTTTCAAATTTGTAATTTTTTTTTAAATTCATGAAATGGTGAGAGCTCCTGGAAATGAAACTGCCAAGGCCTTGAGCCATGACCCAGTAAAATCCTTCTCTACTTCATGACCCTGCAAAACCTTTTGGTTTTTTCCAATTTCATGGTTATAGTTGATTCCCGACAGCAAACCTTTAGTACTGCGGAATCATGCCATGAACTTTTATTTCCCCCTCTAGTTCTTCACACACTGTTGACTCTTCATTTAGTGAACTTGGGCTAAATATTTTCATATTTGCACCCAACCAAATGTGTCGGGGGTGGTGGTGGGGGTGAGCGATGCGAAATGGAAGTAAATGCGACCTGTTTATTCTGAAATGTATGTCAGTGGGTTACAGTTGCTCTCGTGCACTGCATGCCTGCCTCTGCAGCTACAGGATGCCAGCGTTCATATTACAGCAGGCCTGAGGCCAAGGTGCCTCCGCTACAGCTGGTGTACTGAAATGAATCGAAGCCGAGGCATGTCAGAAGTGTGCATAGAATGCTACATGCATCAACCTGTGTGTTTTTGAGAACGCAATACAATTTTTTTTAGGATATAGGCTGACTCAAATGAAGGAGAACGTTTTAAAGGCACGAACTAACTCGCACTTATTCGTACTGCTAACTGTGCAGCTTCAGTGCGGTACTATTTACAGTATGAACCCACACCCTTATTTTTATTCTTTGACCACAGTCTTAAAGCACATTACGTTATGCTACATTAGAGACTTGCCCGTCTGCTGTGCGAGTGTCGGAGCTGAAAAACATCCTGCCTTTCTTTGTTTTCCTACTGCACTCAAGGTCTTTTTATGCTTTATCTCATCCCATCACAGGTAGCTAGCTCGCTGATGACGGCCGTGGGACCTGCCATGCTAACGGCGTGCACTCACGTTTCATTCTTTTGTTCAGTAGTATTTTTGTTTGAAGCAACAAAATGATCACACACTTCACTTGATGTGAACTGTTCTAGTAGCTTAGTGGCAGTGTGTGAGGTCAAATTCCACGTGAACTGTTCCTTCAATGTGGCATATCTTCAGTGTTTTTAGTCTGATTTATTCATTCTGAGAGATCCAGAGCCAAGAATTCCTCAGAATCGTTGAGAATTACTCAACGGCCATAACAATATGTAACTGCTTTACCCGTTAAGCCGTGGCCAACACTTCAAAGCCCAAGGTTGAAAGGCAGTGCATTTATAACGCATTCACATTGCAGCAAAGCGAATCGATTCCTTCACCAATTGTCGGCTCGCTTCAATGAAAGCCAAGTGGAGGAATTCTTAACTTTTGCTCTCACGCCCACAATTTTCTGTGCAGGATTTCCTCCTGTCTCCATGAGAAGTGAATTGGAAGGGAGACGGGGAAAAAAAACTAGCAAAACTAAAGCAGCAAACTTCAGACGCCGAACATCTTTTAGCTCGGGGTGAGTTCATAGGAAAATAGTGTAAATTTCATTTTTGACCAAACTATTCTTTTAAGGCGCTTGTTTTTTATTTGATTTCTGAATGTGTTTATGAAATCTGTAGGCACAAACGCAAAAATGGTGAGAACCCATCAGTGAGTTCGTGTTAAGTGTGAGGCTTGTCAAACTGTTCATCATTTGCAGCTCTGTCATCATTTCAATCCCCTGATTGGGTTTGATGCACAATCTCAAATGAAGCCTTCAGTAATTAAAAGCACCAGCAGTGCCGAGGTTGTCTGCCTGTGTGTAATTATAATAAACCCCCGCCTCCACCAAATCCATGGTAAATTGAATATAGCACAGACTCGGCGGAAAACGGTTAACTATTTGCTTTGTCCACTAAGACTTCTGTGCTGTAGGTACGTCATCATTTATTATTTTTACCAAAAGAAGCATTATTAAAGCTGAACAATTAGAAATCACATGCAGGGGCTTAAAATGACAAATGTTTTGTGGCAATTCCCAGAATGGAAGGTCTCTCTTTTTTTTCTTTTCTTTTTTTTTTGTGTTTCTTTTTTTAGTTTACCAAAGTTCATTATGTTGACACACCTCATCATTCAGTCAACTGTATTAATAAAGTGAAATTCAAACCATATGCCCTTCTTTTAAGTTCACTTGAGCTTGAACAGAGTCTCATGGATGTCTTTTATACATACTTTTCGTTCTGCTTCTTTGTATTTGGTACAGTGGAGATGGTGAATGGTGATAGAACTTTTGAACGTCGAAAAGTTAATCCTAGAATGGAAAATTATTCATGCTGATATTTAGTGCACTCAGTAAGTACATGCTGCTGAGGGGTAATGCGTTCAGGCTGGATCTGAAGAATGCCACCGGCAGCGACTAGCAGGGATGGAGGAGGCTTTTCCACACCGACTCGTGCTCTTTCGTGAGGGAATGCTGTCATTGGCTGTGGAGTCTCTCCTGATTCCTTACTTGAAGTTGTACATGTAAAACTTTACACAACCATATTGATCCATGTGCATCATGTAAGAATCCTTACAGTGCTCAGAGAGAGTGTGTGTGTGTGTGTGTGTGTGTAAATGCAACGGCGTGAGAGCTGTAGTATTTGAGAGCTGGCTGTTGGGAGTTTGCTGTTGTTTACTGGCAGAATGTAATGGTGCAGAAAGACAGAGTGACTCAGCACTGCACCACATACAGACGCACACATTCTCAGATGAATTATATCCTTCTTTTGAATTCCTTCCATTTTTATAAGACTGCATGGTTAAGGTTGAATTCCCTTCCTGTTTCCAAGCCATTTGCATTTCCATTTGCCATGAAGGAATGTAAACATTGTGTTTATTTATCAGTTCGACCAGTTGTGTAGTGCATGATGGGCTGAGTGATGCCCATGTATCTGGGGGTGCATCTAGACAACAGGCTGGACTGGACGCATAACACGGAGGCGGTATAGAGGAAAGGACGCTAAGGTCCTTCAGTGTATGCAGTACCATGCTACGCATGTTCTACCAGTCGGTGGTGGCAAGCGCCATCTTTTATGCTGCTGTGTGTTGGGGCAGTGGCATGAAGGCAGGGGATGCCTGCAGACTGAACAAACTAATTAAGAAGCCTGGACCAACCTGGACTCCTGGAATTTGAGAGGATGCTGGCTAAACTGTTGCTAAAATGTCTCTCACCCCTTTCATGACTGTCTAATCGAACAGCGGCGTACTTTCAGCTCCAGACTGATCCATCCACGATACAGGAGGTCCTTCATACCTGCCGCCATCGGACTCTACACCTCCTGAGGACAGTGTACAAGCCATGCCACACTTTCACATTCATCTGCACTGTATTTATTTATTTACTTATTTATTTAGTTACTCATCCACTTTATTTGACACTAGTATGGTCACTTGCCACTTTACCACGACATCACTTCACTTATTACTTACTTATTTACTTATTGTCTTTAACTGTGTCCTTGTAAGATTTGTGTTTTGCAGCGTCCTCGTAATGTGATGTCTTGTTTGCTGCTGTGACAAAACAACTTCCCTCAGGGATCAATAAAGTACTCTAGCTATCTAGATGGATGAATTTTAGAATCTAGCTTAGCCGAATTTCTATAATTTAAAAAAACTCTGAGATCTGTGCGAGTTCAGCATTACTTAAAATGTGTTCTGGGGTTTAGCAAATGATAAACAGGCTGCACTAAATCTAGTAAATGAAGAACATGAACCGATGCATTTGTTCCATATGCAAAAAATAAAAAAGAAGTTTACAGAAAAGACAAGCTCTTCATATTTAAAAAGTTTTTCAGTGTCAATATATAAATCGTTTAAATCATTATTAACACGTTTGAAGTGGCACAAAAACGGCGTAACACTTATAAATTGGAGCGAAATGTGATGATCACATTACCAAAATATTTTTCCAACTCTCAGTTTTGTGCCGAGCCTTTTGTTGAATTCTTCTTCCACCCCCTCCATCCCCAGACTCTCACATTTCTCCTTCTGTTCTTATAAATCTGCCCTACCTCCCAGCCTAGCTAATAATATATTGTGTTTATTCAGTCTTTGGGATGATGGATGGACTTCATCGTGGGCTAGTTGTGCTTGTAGCCTGTCTTCATCAGGACTTTTGAGCAGTCCTCACAGTGTTCTCTTTCTCTGTGTGTCCTCGGCACCCCTTTTTTCCCCTCAATTCTTTTCTTCTTTCATCGGTTGTATCACCACAATGCAGCTGAACACTGCTTTACTGTGTTTTTGCGAGTGGGAAAGCTTCCACCTTATTGCCTCATTGCTTCACCATGTGCTTTTCCTCATTTCATTATCTGGAGATCTAGAATGCATCTGGAATTAAACAATTGATCATTTTAGTCGAGGCCACAGAGGAAGACTTTATTCTTTTAGTTACAGTGCTTTTTCAGCTGTGTAATGCTTAATCACATTAAACTTGGGTCATTCGCACCTTTAGTATGAGCTCTCTGTGAAGTTGCATCCATATGTGCTAGACTCAATGTTTTGTAATGATCCTGCTACAACTCCGTATAGCTTATCGTGATGGTGCGTTGTATTAGTAGTAGAGTTATATGACAGCTTTGCGCTGCATATCATGCACTGTACTGTATTTTGCTCTGTATTGTGTTCCCCCTAGTTAGTGGTACAGCTTTGCCTGAGAATAAGGGGCTCTGGTTTCTGACTCTGAAATGGTTGTTTGTGGAAATGGTTTGTGCAGTCTCAGTAGTCTGTACGTTCCTGCTCCCAATGCCACTGTAACCAACAGAGTTACAGTTCCTTGCCCAAAATTGCACTGTAACCAATTGCAAAACTGAGGATTACAGCTCCATTTCTGGAAGGATTTTGTTGTTTGGTACTGGACTTCAATCATTGTAAAATGTAAAATTTGATGAGGGAGGTTACAAGGTTAAAAAAATATATATTTTTCATTTTTATCATTTATCAATAAATCATTTATCATTTATCGTTTGTCATGATCAATAATTGCTGTGACTTGCGTGTACTCAAGTATTTGTGCCCATCCTAATTGAAAGCACAGTATCAGCTACAAATATTGAGAACAGCATAACATGATTGAGACCTACTAGACCTACTACACATGCAGAGACAATGTACCACTTAATCGGCAGGTTCATAGCTTTAATACTCTCTTTAGTTAAATGTGTGAATGCAGCCATCAGGGCAGAAGATGAGAGGCACATAGGCAGGAAAAAAACATCAGACTGAGAAGAGGAATATCCCCAATGGTTCTCTTTTAAAAAAACAAAAAAAACCAGACACCGTTGTGTACTACAGAAGTATCTTTTGAATAGAGAATAATTATATTCAGTTTATGTTAATTAGTCTGTGATGGGCAGAAATCCAATTTAAAGGCTCTGCTTTTTAAATAGGGCTCTAAGGTGCGAGAGGGTTTGGATTGGCTTGGCTGGTTTGAGAATTGCTCTTTTCTTTAAAACCAGACTAGCTAAACTGGTGATGGAAAGGCTCAGAGATGATTGTATTGGGAGATTATTTGCTTAATGATGCGCATATGAGTAAGATGCATAATTTTGATTCATACGACTACATGGATGCATTAATTGTAGCCTATTGGAGTTGATGTGGCAAACGCCAGTGTAATAAAAATCATTTACATATGATGTTCCGTGCAGGCAAAACTTAATGCGTCTAATAATCTTCATAATTTAGGCAACAGTTTTCAGGCTGCATTTTGAGTTTGCAGCATCCTAAACTTTTGTTTTTGCAGCCTCTGATTTTCATTCCTGTTACCTGACTTAACCCAAGGCTCTTTTTCTTAATGGCATAGCCTGAAGTAGATCCTACTTCACTTTAGTTTCCAAATGAACTTTATCTCTGTATGCAGCAGCAGGAAAGCCATTTAACCAATTTCCACACCTCCTTATTCCCAGTGCTATAAAAACAGTTCTAAATGCTAATCTCTGCTCTGTTGTGGTTAGGGTTCAGCTGGCCGGTTTAGTGTTAGGGTGCAGTCCCATCATTTCTCATTCCTCCTCAGCTGATGAGCAGAGAGATGGGAAGCTTAATGAAAGTGACACCCTGGCTTTTGTCAGAGATGCTGATGGATGGGAAGCAAAATCCTTCACAGAGTAGCCTTTTCATCCTGTCTGTCAATCATGCCAGCTCTTATTAAAAACAGGAACATTTGTACTTTTAGGGTAGGTTCTATACTGATTGAGTTGGCTGCTGTAGACCTCCCTTTTTATTATTTGCTTAAATTATCTGCTTTTTAAAGGATTTCAGAATAGCCCCAGCACAAGAAGTGGGGGGAAAAAGCTGTTGCAAGCATGTTCATTTAAAAAAATGTGTATGTCAATAAAGCATTTGTAAGGTACTATAATGAATGAATTGACCCCTTTCCCTAAACAGCGATTGACCAATCATAGCTTACCAACTGTAAGTGGACACTGGCACCACAGACTATATTTTATGGCTTTACAGCATGCCGCAGCAACCCAAGAGACGGGTGTAGGATCTACGTTAAACAACGTGGAAGAGTGCATTATCAGTTTACATCTGTCAAACATCACATGAAATCCAACCGGACACCTGACTATCATACTTGGAGCTTGTTGAACATCCCATTCCAAATCCCTGGGCATTAATATGGAGTTGCTCCCCCTTCTGCAGCCATAACAGCCT
>JAOUQW010028852.1:0-10504 GCA_028565825.1 Olivaichthys viedmensis
GCAGCCTTGCTGCACGTGATAACTTTTTTCCTTTTAATTATAACCCTTGTATTTAAATCTACCACTTTTCTTTCATTTGTAATTGTTTTCGTCAATTTATTGTCTGTTTCATTGTTTTTCTTATTGTTTATTATCTTTATCTTTTTGTGTTATTGTTTTATGTCACGAAGTGTAGCGGCGCAGGCAGCACACAGGCGCAAGCCGTGTAAACCTTGAATATTTATTATGCAGTAGACATCCGCATACACATACACCACACGTAACATAAAACAATCAGGAACGAACTGGATGGGAACAGGAGGGCTTCTTAAACACTTACTGGTTACAGACAAACGACACACAGGTGGGAACAATCACATCACGAGACAGGGAAACACAAAACAATCAACAAAGAGCACGTGACGCTCGGTGCCGTAGCGACCACCACGCTTGGTCACGTGCACCACAGCACGATTTAAAATCAGTTTTAAATTTCTTTTAACTTGTACCTGTTTTAGCTGGTTGTTAGCAAATGTTTTTTATTTATTTTTATTTATTTTTTGTTTCAGCAAGAGTATTGTTTGTATTCTCATGTTATACCTGGCTGCATTGTATAAAAGGGCTCTCCTTCATTGTACTCTGAGTTTAAATGAAGCTATAAATTAAATTAATAAACTGAATTAAATTAAAAAATGAAATAATTCAAACAAAACATTAAATTCCTATTTTATTCTTCTTCTTCATGTCACTTTAATGACTACAATTCTATCTACAATGTTTAATTATGTTATATTGTATTGTATTGCATTATATATATTTTTATCAGTCTTGCTGCACGTGATTGTATGATTTATTTTAATTCAATCATATAATTCAGTTTAAAACTTAACTTGAATGACTGATTCCTCGGTAATTTTGAAATAAGCGTTTTAATTAAACGTCTACAGTTTCATTGCATTCTCAGTTTTCCAGCTTTACTGTGTGTGTCAGTGTGTGTGTGTGTCAGTCAGTCTGTGTGTGTCAGTGTGTGTGTGTGTCAGTCAGTCTGTGTGTGTGTGTCAGTGTGTGTGTGTGTCAGTCAGTCTGTGTGTCAGTCTGTGTGTGTGTCAGTCTGTGTGTGTGTCAGTGTGTGTGTGTGTCAGTCAGTCTGTGTGTGTGTGTGTCAGTGTGTGTGTGTGTCAGTCAGTCTCTGTGTGTGTGTCAGTCTGTCTGTGTGTCAGTCAGTCTGTGTGTGTGTCAGTCTGTGTGTCTGTCTGTGTGTCAGTCAGTCTGTGTGTCAGTCAGCTGTTCTCCCACACTCGGTGTCATATCGGGCTGTGGTCACTAGGGAGAGATCTTTGAGCGGAATTAAAGCCAGCTGTTCCACTCCAACAGTCTCCTCTGCCCGCGCGCTGCTGCTACTAGACCATCCCGGTGCAGAGCCGGAAACTTCCCCGAACGGGATGGACGGAGATGCGGAGCAGCTGCGCGGGGAGTTCACGGACGCCGCGACGGGAAAACTCCGATTCTCTGTGACCTTAACGGACAGCCGCCTCTCGGTCCGGAAGATCGGCGGGTCGCCCGCTCGGCATGGCCACGAGCCCGCGCTCGAGCTCAGCCTCGCCGACTGCGTGGGCTGTAGCGCGTGTCGGGGTGAAGGCGAGGCGGACACGGCGGCGTATCTCTCCGCTTATTTCTACCCGGCCCGGCGCAGTTGGACAGGCGCTCCCGCCGGCCGCCAAAGGGTGGAGCACCGCTTTCGGGTCCACACCGACGGGGACGCTCGAGCCACCCGGGAGGAGGCAGAGAAGTGGGCGCGCGCTGTGACATGCCGCGCGTCCCGACACCATCCGGCACGCAGACACGGTGAGGACAAAAGTGTCTTACCTCCTAAACAAAGTGAAACATATTTCATTTGCACATATATTATCAAACAAAACAGCTCAATTAACAAGTACCAAATATGATAAACAATCCGATTTCCAGACCCTTTCCTCTATATTCAAGTATAAATGGCTTTAGGTGGTGGTTCCACTAAAGAAATGTGCTTAGACAACAGACAAAGGCACAGACGCTTTTATAAATATGCAAATTAGAAACGAAAAGAGTCCTATAAATGTTCTTGGAATAGAAAAGGATCACGTTGCCTTGTCTTCATTAGCATACTGGGACATGATTGGCGCTTATATTTTATGACGCAATAACGTTTGCCTGTTAAAACACTAACTCAGATTTTTCAATAAGCTATTTCCTAAAATAATGCGGCAAAACCACTGCAGTGACAAATCTTCACACTTTTAGCAGTATGTTCAATGAAATGAACATTTTTATGAAGTTCGGTGTGACTTTAAGAAAAAGGGAGACGCTCTGTATTTCTCACATACAGCAGATGGACTTTGTACATCCCAGATTATATACACCCATAAATGTATATTATGAACCCATCTCCTTAGTAACCGATTTTACACAGAGGTTCTCTCCTAAACGAGAACTACATAGCTCCTGCGTTCGTGTTCCCACCAAAATAACACAAGTGATGCAAACTGTCCGACGGTGAGGTCATTTCAGCGCACGGCAAAAGTACAGCAGCACAGAGAACATGGAGGAGGCCGAGCTTCAAGTTGTGTTGTTCTTTTTATTGTTTTGCTATCATGCACAAATATGATGTTAACATTAATGTAGCTTTTTTTTTTTTTAAACTAGCAAAACAAAGTGTCATTTCACACTTCAGTAAGTGCTTGTTAGCTAAACGCAGGTTTTTAGGATTGACAGGTACGGGGGTTGGCCATTCTGTGAAGCTTGTGTTTGACCAAGCAGAGACGTTCAAGCTCCACCTCAATACATGCTGGTCTGCAGAAGTGTACTTACTCTGGAGCAGGAACTAAAAAGGCTCCGGGAACTAAACTCGCACTGGTTCCTGTGGTGGAAACACGCCTAATTAGCTTACCTTCTTTATTAGCAAGATCAGCATGTTCTTGAGCAACCTCTTCCTTTAGTTCTCTTGGAGATCCCACTTTGAGTAGTCTCGACTGTTGTTACTCAGTCTACAGTCTTTCTGTCTGAGTGTGTGTGTGTGTGTGTGTGTTAAGAGGAATCAAGAGGAAGAGAGCTGGAAGTCCAAACACTAATGCGCACTTATAAATTCTGCTGTGTAAGGCGCATCATTCTGGAGTCTTGGCGTTGGATAAGCAGTCATAACTAATGAATGGACACAGGAGGAATCGTTACGTCCTCTGAAGATGCCAAACTGTCACGGTGTGAGCGATTGATGCCACACTGCTGCGACATACCAGCTCACACGGAGAGCTCAGAGATCAGGCAGATTTTCTCAATTCAATCTTGTGTCTCTTGTCCCTCGAGAAAATGTGAGTTTCAGGGACTTTGACTCCTGCATTTTGGTGACGTGTGTATGGAAATGGCAGAATTGCATCATAATAAGCCAAGAGTGTAATGTATTACGATGCTAAAACACTGGTTTATTAGTAAAAAATGTAACAATATGTAACTTCAGTCGACGTCAAAGGCTCTCGAGCGTATAGATCAAAGAGTAACTTGAATCTTGGCAGGACTGCAGTATAATGTGATAAGAAAGGCCAAGCGTGTGAAACACTCAGCGTGTGGAACATCAGCAGCGGGAAAGTGTTGGTGAAAATATCTGAACTTGCTCGGCTCTGATGAACAGGAGGACAAAGTTCCAGTAGCAGGTTTCGAACCTTTCGAGGAGGGTTTGGACGTTGGACATGGCATTGAGCTCTTTGTGGGACCAAATATCTTCAGGATGACAGGAATACATGGCAGGGTTGACCTTGTGGGGACATTCAGCTGGAGTTGCTCTATTGGGACGGCTGCATGTTCACAAACTGAATACCACGAAAAGATTTGTAAGATTTGTAAAAATGACTTGTGCAAATTCTCATTAATCTCATTAATCATTAAATCCTTTGGCGGAGGAGCTCCAGCACTCCGTACAGGTGTAAATGCAGGCGAAATGTTTATCACCTCGAAAATATCACTGTCAGCGTCTTTTTATAGCATCTCTGTTGCTAAGCTGAAACCCAGACCAGAGCGGTCGCTGGAAATCGCTGATTGCTCATTGCACAGTCTTCGGTCTAATGAGCCGAAGTAAGAATTATGGAACGAAATGACGGGCTCATGTACGCTGCAGTAACATCAACACTTATTAATCGAATGTTCCCAAACACACACCAACATTACAAGCTCTGCTTTTCTTTTTGAATGAACTGGATTGGATGGGAACATGTCTGCACAAACGAGCACGGCAGGCCGTTTTATGCCATTTTAACTGGGCGATAATAATTGGGTGGTGAAGCTCGGATTTTAAACGCAGTAATGAGTCCTGTGTTGGATTACATGTGGTGAGAATGAGGCTTTGAGTAAAGAATCCATTCAGTCGCGTCCTAGAGAGGAACTTTCTCAGTTACCAAAAAACAGTACAATTTTCTTAATTACATTCCTGAAACCAGATTCCATCATTCTTTACTGATGTAAATCTGCGTTCACACTAGCAAGTAATATTACTCCAGGTTTGTCTCTTATAGGTGGATAGCGACCATTACTGTTGTCACTTGTGGGCGTGGCCTGTCCAGCTATGAAATGTTAGGAGCCAAATTGTACACAGCCTACTGTATAATTTATACACATCGCCATGTTACTTTAGTTTAAAATGTATTTTAATATTGTAATAAAACACAGGAAAAGATCAGCTACGCGAGCAACATTGTTTCCGTACCATTCGTACATCTGGAGGAATAAAAATATCTGTCCACTAGGGGGCGGGTCATCGGCAGCACCAGAGTACCTTCTTCAACCACTTCCTCTGATTTTGCACAATGAGGTAAACAGTGAAGATGGCGGGAGTCGAGGAGGCTATAATAATATGTATCTTGAGAAAACGGTAGAAACAGTGGCAGCGGCGCCAGCGTAGACGGTTCCTTTAAACCAATCTCGTCTCCACAACAGAGAGTTAATTTCTCTCGTTCTACCGATCGGCACGTTGCTTCACTATACTGCCCCCCGCCGTTTACGCTGGTATTACACCACACGCACGCATTGCGTACATTTTTTGGGATAACAATCGACGTGCTGAATGAACACAGGATACGTATGGCAGCCATCTTGCGTACACGTACGTGTAGTTAACAGCAAGTATAACCCCGGTCTTAGTCAGTAACGATGATAACACATAACGCACAGAGGAGTGTAATAACTGGGTCAGTATCAGATGTTAGTCATTAAAAGATAATGACAATTAACACTGTGTTAGGAGTGTACATGTGGTACCATCTGAATAAAATATACGGCATCAAAAATGAAGCGAACGGTGTGTGAACAGGATATTTAATTTAATTTGAGGACACTGGATCCTGAAGAATAAGGATTAACCGAAAGAATTTTGATAAGTGATGAAACAGATGTTTGCTGCTGACTTGTAGGAGTGTATTTGAGACTGGACCCCTTCCCCATATCACCCAGTCTCTGTCATACACACTGCAACCGTATACTTAATTTATAAGCTTGCTTTTGCATGTGTGATCCCGAGCGGCTGATAATGCAGTATTTAACAGCGCACATGTATTTTAAATGAGTTTTTATAAGGGGGAAAAAGCAACAAATCTGGGCAAAATGCGATATGTAAATGGCTCGTTGGGGATAAAGCAGATGGCTGTGGGGTGCATGGCCTCAGCATCGGATTATAGATTTCTCTGCGCTTTAGCTGTGTGCAGCAGTTCCATCTGCATATCAAACATCTGGCCTGATGTTTGACTTTTTGTTCTCTTCCACCAATCACTGTAAAGGTCACTGCAGCCCCGTCGTTAGCATTAATTTGACATGATGCCACTGGCTGTGGTCCCTTCTCTGGGCCAGTTTGCCCCCTAATCTTCATTCTAGATGAAAAACATCTCTTTTTTTTTTTTTTTTACACAAAATGAACCTCCATTTTAAACTGCTGCCATGTTATGATCTGTATTTAGCTCCATGTTAACTTGAAAGCTTTTTTATTTTGGCACTCCGTAACTTCCTCACATTCTCACATTCAATTATTATTCTGTTCACAAGTTGACGTTTCTCAGTATGGCGGCACCCACGAAAGGTCGGTTAGAGGTCGTGTAATTACAGTGCAATTGTAGTCGTACGGAGCCTTTTCTTAGTAATGTACCAACACATCTGAGGGAAATGTTGATATTCCGGATGGTTCTGTCTCGTTTCCTGTGTCACCACATTTTTACTTAACGTCTACGCTCTGGCTAGCTATTTGCTCAATGGCCTCATTTCCAGTCAAACAACAGCGAGGTGTTCTGAAATTGCAGATTAAAAAAAACATTCTAGAATCAGCTTCAAAAGAGTGCTAGTAGCGGAATTCCTGTCCACCATTGTTTAAAGATTCTAGAACCCGTGTTCCGCTCATTATGACATCTATTGGTGCGTTCAAATGGAACACGTGAGATTTTTGCTTTCGACGATGCTCTCACCATTCAAGTGGTTAAAGTTGCGAGAACACTGTTGCTAGGCAACTGGGAAACATGGAGTTTCCGAGCATAAACTAGCCAATGACTAATGCTAACTAATTAGCTTGCTAGCATGTAAACTCTAAGTCTGTTATACGGACAATGTGAAGGCACAGTGACAGTGGAAACGAGCCCAAATCATCGGGAATATCAACATTTCCCTCAGATATGTTGGTACATTACTAAGAAAAGACTTCATGCGACTACAATTACACTGTAATTACACTTAGCATCCAAACGTTCATGGCTTCCGCTATATTGAGAAATGTCAACATTGTGTCACAATTTGTAAACTCCCATCAGAGCTGTCAGAAAATTTCAACTTCTGAAGAGTAAGGCCGGGGTTATACTTGCTGTTAACTATGTGTACGTATACGCAAGATGGCTGCCATGCATATCCTGTGTTAATTCGGCATGTCGATTGTGCACGTCCCAAAAAATTAATGCAACGCATACGTGTGGTGCAATTCCAGCGTAAATGACGGGGACAGTATAGTGAAGCGACGCGCCGATCGGCAGGACGAGAGAAATAAACTCTGTTGTCGAGACGAGATTGGTTTAATGGCCTGATACACCGTCTACGTCAGCGCCGCTGTTTCTGCCGTTTTCTCAAGATACACATTATCATTATCACAGCCTCCTCAACTCCTGCCATCTTCACTGTTTACCTCGTTGTGCCCTCTAGTGGACAGAGTTTTTAATCATCCAGATGTACGAAAAATACGCAAGCGGATACGTGAACAAAGACGCTTGCGCGTACACGTAGTCACGCAGCGAGTATAGCTGTTCATATGGGATCTTCTTGTAAACAAGGTGAACACACGACCACATTTGAATGCAGTGAAAGCTCCATTTTAGTAGACTGTATTTAGAACCTCATGCTAAAACAGTTGCTTCAGCTTTATTCGTATGCAGGAGGCTGCTGATGTGCAGAGTCTTAATATTCATGACCCTCTGTGCTGACTGAATGGAGAGGTTCTGAAGGTGAACGTGAAAGTCATAGCTAGTGCTACGCTACTGCACAACTCTCCCAGGGGGGGCATTTGTGACACGTTTCTAAATTATGTGCGCTGTGTATTGATAAGATTTTATTTCGGTAATCTGCTAGAGTTTATTGTCTATTTAATAACCTGTAACATTCAAATTTATTAATGGAAGAAATTTCATTAGTCTAGTTATTGATTTTTTTTCTTTCTGTTGTCAATTGTCAATCGTTTTAAGTTCTGCTTTTGAAAGGCTGTAAGGGGTAAAATCTCGATCTCACTCTGTTTTTCTCTCACTCTTATTATTATTCTTAGTCTCTCATTTTTGTCTTTCACACTCTCTTAATCTTTCTTCTTCTCTCTTTTTCTCTCCCTGTCTGTCTCCTAATCTATCTCCATCTCTCTGTACATCTCTTTTTCTCTCATCTTCCTCTCTCTCGTTTTCACTATCTATCTCTCTTTCTCTCTCTCTCTCTGTCTCACCTCTTCTTACCCTTTGAAAGTCTTGTGAAACATGTGAGGATCTTGTCTCCTCCTCTGTGAATGAAGCCGTTGCAGAGGCTGAATGGGTCGTTATTGCGTTTCGCAGCGGATCAGGCAGGGAAGCAGAGCGATTCATTACAGCTCGACTAATCTCACACTAACACATGCAGCTCAGCTCCAGACGTCTCTTATCAGCTCAGGTTTCACTGTTATTCACTGTCGATGATAACCAGATTTACCGCATCCTAACCACCATCTGCCCTCATATCATGTATTCGTGGCAAAAATGGATTCGATGGATGAATGCTAATTTTCTAAAATTCGTCACCGATGCCACTGATTGGCCCCAAGTCCTTATTTTCTAGATTTTACGAAACTTGCCGTTAACAATGATGACATTTTCCATTGAAATTTTCTTTTTGCTGTTTTGTCTTTGACACGTGTATAAAACTGTCTCCAGAATTCCTACCCATAATGAAAGATCTGCTTACAGGAGGCGTGGCCTCTGTATGTGTCAGTCTCAGTGAAGGAGGTGTGGCCTCTGTATGTGTGTCAGAATCAGTGAAGGAGGCGGGGCCTCTGTGTGTGTGTCAGTCTCAGTGAAGGAGGCGGGGCCTCTGTGTGTGTGTCAGTCTCAGTGAAGGAGGTGTGGCCTCTGTGTGTGTCAGTCCCAGTGAAGGAGGCGTGGCCTCTGTGTGTGTGTGTCAGTATCAGTGAAGGAGGCGTGGCCTCTGTGTGTGTGTCAGTCTCAGTGAAGATAATTCACTTCTTTCTAGAAATAAATGCTTGAAATAAACCAAATGTTTTGATAGTAGAATAGGACAATTTCTGGAAATAGGCTTAATACTCTTATATTTGTTCTAAAAAATCTCATATTGAGAAATATTAGATAAATTTACCAATATTCAAGATATTTTCACATAATTTTTTTGCAGTGTTCAGCAAGATTGCCTTCACTCAGATGGATACATGCAATGCTTCTACAAATTAGTTTAAAATTAAGACCCTTAGAAGACTTTCTTTATTCTGCCTTCAGTGTTGAAGAGACTAAATGCTGCCCAAACATGCTTCCTACCTAGGCTGCCTCCTCCTGAATAGAACGCAGGTGACAATAGTGATAATATTTTGAAGCATCTGTGTAGGGCTGGACAATAAGATGATATGATATTGATTTTGTGACAAATTATGTCACAATACATTTTTATGAGGGTATCACAGGTATCATTTTGATTTTGATCCTGGTTAAATACGTTTCACAATTAAAAAAATTTAAATCATTGAATTTTTCAGAGATTTTTAAGAGAGAAACTGTCTTTAAGTATCATGATAAGATATTTTTGCCATATCACAACCCCAATACTGTGTGTGTGTTGATTATAGTGGTATGTTATATAATGCACACACACACGCACACACGCACACACACACGCACACACACACACACACACACACACAGCTGTGAAATAACACACAAGGCTGCGCAGTAATGATGCTGAGTCGGCTTTCAGGCTAAACCTGGCTCTCAGCCACACACACACACACACACACACACACACGTACCCACAGACAGTAATATTGGCTTTCAAACAATTTGTATTCAGTTTCCGATCAGTATAATGTTGATTGTAGTTGCTTTTGCCATATAGAATCCACTGTCTTGGTACCAATCAAATAATGACCTACAGTCAACTCTAGAACAATTGGCACCCTTCAAGAGAATGGGCTAACTTATTGTATAAAATAAACATTACACACAATGATTAAAAATGTCCACTCAAACAACTGGAGAAAATCTTTCAACAAGAAAAAGACCTTAAACATACATCCAAATCAACACAGAAATGATTGCAAAAACACAAAATCAGTGTTTTGCAATGGCCATTTCGAATTTGAAACCCATTGAAAACCTGTGGTCTGAATTAAAGAAAGCAGTGGTAAAATAATGTTTAAGTTCAAAATATCATTATTGCATTTGGTATTTATTTTATATATTTATTTTTCTAATTTTCAGAAATTGTGCTGATAATTCTGGAGTTGCCTGAGTTTTTGTTGATCTCTTTCTCTTTCTTTTATTATATTTCACTGAACAGACATGCCTCCTGTGACACCGTCACATGCTTACGTATGCACATTCACAGAAACAGTTCTACAAAGTCATGCTTAGACAAAGGGAAGGGGTTTTACATTATTGTTTTATTTATTTGTGTTCTAGACGTTCATGAATCATTGTGTGTGTGTGTGCACGCATTTCTGTTGGACAAACACTTTCTCTTATATACACATTTTCTTATACTTCATCACCTTCTTCTGCCAATGTATGAGCCAGAAACAGATGTAGACAGAAAGAGCAAACATTGAGGGAGGTGGATGACATGGCATGGATAAGTACTTGTACCGTATTGTCTTCACTGAACTGAGTATTAAATAATATATTATAGAATAGATAGATAGAATGCTCTTTTTTTGTCACTTATATAAGTACAGTACAGTGAAATTGATTCTTCGCATATCCCAGCATGTTGGTAAGCTGGGGTCAGAGCGCAGGGTCAGCCA
>JAOUQW010028853.1:0-10501 GCA_028565825.1 Olivaichthys viedmensis
TAATTCCAGTATATTATTTAAGTCTCCACTTCAAGATTTGATCACCGCTTTCCAAAAAAAGAGGCATTCTGGATATTTTTATATTAACATCACTCTTGATTCTATAACACTTTCATAGTCATTTTGTAGTCATCATTCTGGACACAATGTTTTACAACGTTCTACAAATCATTTGAAACCTAAAGTGCATAAACACTAGAATCATATGTAGGAGATGTAGGTAAATTATTACAATTAATTAATTCATTAGAAATTATTATTATTATTATTATTATTATTATTATTAATAATAATAGAATAATAATAATAATAATTCTATTAATCGGGGCACCAGTCCAATGGACAAAATTATCTCAGAATGAGATATTACTTGATGATGGGTACTGAACCACAGTTGAAAAATCACTGAACCATTCTTTGAGAATTTCATATGGGTTAATGGCAAAGGATCTGCTTGGGCAGTTCAGGTTTTGATTTGCCATTAGGAGGATGGATAATAAGCCTGAAACCAGTGAGAGAGTTCACAGATTCACATGGGGAAATGCACTGTTTTACTTCCCTTGGCAGGTTTTGAACTAGCAGATTGGGTAGGTGAATTTTTCAACATGCATAACATAGAGTTAGGAAAAGCTAAGTCATGTTGAAGCTGACAGGATGGCTGAAAAAAGGTCTGGGTGTTAAGTGTCTGACTTTCCTCTAGATTCAGACAGACAGAAAATTCATCAGCCCCAGACAAGTTGAGTCTGTCAAATTTTGCTCTGGGAAATGCAATGGCACACATCTTGAGAAAAGGATTTACATATGCTAAGGAGAAACGAAAGTCACACCAAAATGTAACACAAGATTAAAGTGTTTATTTAAACACTAGACTGCAACATTAGTGATACTTTAGTTGGTTGTTTGTATAGTTGATTCATTCAGCATCATTAATGCAGTTCTGCAGTCTTGCAATGGAGGAAAAAATAAAGATTTTCTGAATGTCAGTCCAGCTAGGCAATAGATTTCATGTCTATTGGTTGAATTTTGTTGCTGTCACCTTAATGCTGCCTTGAATGTGTTTTTGTTGCTTTTAGTTAAATATTGAATCTGTTACCATCAGATAACAGTAACGCAGAAGCACTACTGATTATGTGTTAATCTTATTTTACTGTTTTATATTTATTATGATTATGTGGGGTTATTTTTATTTGTTTGTTTGTTTTATTTGGTCTTGTGTCACTGTAACGTTGGCTGCGTAACGGCAAATTTGGGGTATAATGATATTTGATACAGCATATAGCAGGACTTACCTTGTTGGTGCACCCAGTGGAGTGTCAATAGTGAACATTAAATAAACCTAAAAATTTAGGTTATAATTATGGCAATAGTTAGTCCTTCGGCATTAGAGAGATTTGACACATTAGGAACATGATAAATGTTTTACACAAAACCTGGTCAATTAAGTACATTGTACATGTCTTATTAATTGTCTGCAATAATGGACTCCCTCCATGACACGTACCCATGTAATTCTTCAGATAGGGATTCATATATTTATATATTTTCATATTATTTTATAGATGCAGATGGCTGTACAGCTACCTCTAGAGACCAGTAGCAGGATGACAGTTATTTACACTGGACATTAGTCCTAAAGTGCATGGTGCACGAACAGTAGGCTGAACTCGGAGACACCTAAGCTTCATTGTGTTTATTTCTTGCTCTACCATAAGCAAGTCAGCATTGTTATTACCATGGCTTTGTAGTGACATCAGTTATCAAAATCCCATGGAGGACGGCAGGGCAAGAGGCAAATTGTAAATTCCCCAAACCAAGAGTCAGGTAAATGGCTTATGGTTTTGCTTACTTAAAACTGTAATTCTGTCAGAAATAGAAAATTTTTCATAATTGTAATGAATTGTATATATGACTTGCTCATAAATAAAGTAAGTACTAAAAAAAAAAAAAATTTAAGTTATTTTTATAGGGTATGAAAAAAGGGACCCCCTCCTCCCTCCAATATAGTCTGTGATTTTTCTTTCTTTCTTCCTGTTTTTTAATAGTGCATCGTAAGTATGCTCTTAAGATGGAACTAGAGGCTGAAACAGAAGAAAGGACTGAAACAAAGCCAGATGGAAAAGACAGTGTAGTCCTGAAAAACATTCAATTGAAGAAGAAGAAAAAGAAACAAAAGATGGCTTTGTTAAGCCAACTTAATAATACTATAATGAATGCAGCGAACTGTTAACAGCAAGTTCTTTGCAAGTTATTTACATAACTTGAGTCGACAACAGGTAGGCGGCCTTTGTTGAATTCTACCCTTGTTCAACTCCACATAAAATACAATAAATAATCTCAGTGTGCGCAGAACTCTAAATGGCTGGCCAGGAGACACAAAATATAAGGGTACAAATCACATGCAAAGGTCAGATTAAATGTCACCTTGCATGCCAAACTAAGAGTCCCCAGGCCACAACATGGCCAGCTCGGCTTTAGTGCACTGGAAGCGTGAAACAGCCAATTTGTCATAGGGGCACGCAGGCTACTGTTAACATTTCTGGGAAGTCAGTTGGGTGATTCCCTACCAAATGCTTTTAAGCGAATGCCTTGTGTTTGAGGGTAAGGGAGATTTTATTGAGTCAGCTATTTGAATTCTAATGACCAATAGAATTTTTATGGGTCACATGAAAAAGAACAGCATAATTTACGTGCACCTGTATGTGCCTTTATAATTCTCACTGAAGTGGTAGATAGATTATACTAATAAAATGAGTCAACAAAACCTCACCAATGAAATGTATCTATTTATTTAAATACAAAGTTCAGATTGTATAAATATGTAATTCATTTAGGGAGAAAATATATCCAAATTTTGTAAAGGTTTTAAGTCTTTGTTAATCCTAATCCTAAAGTAAATCCAGAATAAACAATTTGTTTGTACAAGGCTATCTCCTGGTTTTCACAGCATTCAATAATTCTATAATTGTGCCCAGACATTACTAGAGTAAACATATCCTTCACCAGGCATATGACCTACAGCCATATCATGACTGGCCTCAGGCAGTTCGGCTATTAAGATGGAAATATTTCTTCAAGTAAGAAGGCAATACCTAAATTATATGATTTTATAAAGCATGTATTTGCAAAAAATACAAAATCATCCATAGCAAATGAACAATATCCACTTGTTTGCCTGTGTTGTTGTTTAGTAAAAATGCTTTATAAAATCTTTTTTTTGGGGGGGGGACCAAAGACTGTCAACACTGTTCATGTGCAAATATAAACCTCCACCACTGATCTGCCTGGCTGTGAAATTGAGCTCAGTACCCTTCATTGACCACAGGTGATAGATGGCTAAAAGATGAGAAAGGCAAGGAGGAAAATGTGCAAGTGCATCCATGTGTACTTTAAAATTAGTGGTAGTATGTGGGAAATGCATTCTACACTGTATCGTTCAAACATCAGTGACAGGCTCAGTGTCTTGGACCTTCATCCTCTGTAAAGGCACTTCGTTGTGTCTGCCATCAGCAGCCACACTGATACTGGGCTTCAAAATGCGGTTTGCTTCAGGTGAGACAGGCCGCTTCTCTTCCTTGCTACTCTTTCTGTCCAACCAGTAGAAAGACACCATCATGAATAGGCTGGCAGTGGAGACAGACACACTGCAGAAGAAGAACACGTAGTTGTACTGGCCAGTGTAGTCCACCAACATTCCTGCAAGACCACAACAATATGCAATTCAGCATAAGATTATCTCCACAGTGTGCCAATACCAATCTACTATTCATTAGGGAGGTCAGCGGTAAGCTTGGATATATGGTCTTCCCATCTGACTTGACATTTAAGTTGCCATGGCGACGGTAACCTGAGAGGACCAATGCTGTGTCTTTGGTGTAGCCCTCTATAAACCACAAGTAGAAGCAGGACTGAGCATTTGACTTGAGGAATCAGAACACATGACCTTTAATCCCCTACCTTCACACATCTAATAATTAGAGCACAAATCCCTGGAAGACAAACAGGAAGCATGGTGCATTGCCTGACATCGACGTATAATATAAAGTAACAGTAATGAACATTGGTGCACCCCTTGAGGCAGGCTTATCATTTGAGTTCTATATAAGTAACTGCACATTATAATTTAAGAAACATCTCCAAAAGACATAAGCAGGGCCAATCATGCTCTCCTGCACTGACCATGCATGGCTTCAACATATTATCATTTTATATTGCATATTGCTTATTATTGTAATCTCTTGCTATGTAAAGAATTGTTCAGCAGCCCAGTAGATTTCACTAAAGTATTCATATTTAAATAAATACATAATAAGTATATGCTTTTATGAAAATATTTTAAGTTTATTTTATTTAATCTTGATCCTGATTGTTAGATTCTAAATACATGCTTGTCAATCACCACACACTTCCCATTTGTTTAAGAAAAAAATACCCCGGAGTGCTGGGACGTGTGTTTTTCCCAGCAGCCTTTGTAAGATAGGGTTATTGAACGTTAAAAACAGTTATCTGATTAATTCTAGAGTTAAATCCCACAAAGAGACTATTACTAATCATTTACATTGAAATTCAAATATATGCTTATGAGAAGAAAAGTTACATTTACCCTCAGTGTGATTATTAGCCTAATTAGTGGGATTAGGTTTGATTTTTCTGTGTTTGATTTCTGTTGGGTTATATAAAAAATGAATTCTGTATGAATCCCACAGATTATTTTTATTTTTTTAGCCACATTGGCATTTTAAAAATATTTAATTTTGTTCAGTGAAAAGAATGTAGTGCATCTTTTAAACAAATCTTTTCAGGAAAACGTTACAACGTTGCTTTACTTATGTTTAACTTGTTTTAAACGGTTAGATTTTACACTAGTTATTAAGTTGATTTTACACAAATAAACGTGAAGGTACATTTAATTAATAATATTGCTTGTAATAATGTTACCATACATTTTTTGAGTAGATCCATTGAATCATTTTTTACAGTGTGCCGATAGGGTGAACGCTTAGACCTTTGCAATACTCGGGTGGTAGAGGTTTTTCTTATATCACCTCTAAACTGGAATAGTGCTTTAGAAAAGCAGGAGTGCAAGCTCTATAAGTGTTTTTAAACCCAGATTAAAATGTTCTTGGTTAGCCTGGCCTATTCGCAGCTATATTTTATTTCATGATATTTTCCTGATTTGAGGTCATTTTCATAGTAATTTCATTAATAACTGTAGATCATTTCATTAACTTGCTTTATAATGAGTACTTTGTGTAATCTTTGAATTGTAGTTTTTGGAAAATTAAAAATACTATATAAATTGTTGTTGTTGTTATTATTATTATTATTATTAACAATACACCTGTGCAGAGAAGGTATGCTTCACCTGCTAGTGGTGGCCCCAGCAGAAGCATGGCGCTCTCCATGATACTGATGAGGCCCAGGGCTGAGTGGAAGCGGCTCATTTCTACCGTCTCCATCAGCACCGTGAAGAGCAGTGAGCCTACGATACTCATGGAGGCGCCATACACCAGCACATAGGCCAGGAGTGCATGGAAGCTTGCCGCCACACCGCACACACAGTTGCTCAGTCCGTTGACTAAGAGGGCACCAGCGAACACATAGACGAAGCGGCGGCTTCCACGGAAGCGATTTAGCCCAAAGAGCAACGCCGCCGTCGGCCTCACCAAGACGTTGACCAGACCGAGAGCAGCCATAAGCAGAGCAGCACGCTCCTGCTCTATCCCATGTTCTGTGGCGTAGGGCACCAGGTAGACCAGTGGCACTATAAAGCCCAGCATCATCCACGACACACCCAGGGCATAGGCACGGAAGCGTGGGTGGGTGCGCATCAAGTCGATAGCCATGTGCCTGCACAGGAAGGGCGCAATGGTTGACAGGGCGCTCTGCAGACGCCCCTTTAACCCCTTTTGCTCCTGCAGAGCAAAAAGTCTGTTGGTTTCAGGCAGCGGATTCACTGACTGAAATGGCATTTCCTTTGTCTTAATTTTGCCCCCCAGGGGCCTCATGACAGCTCCACACACGCAGCAGTTCATCACTACCCCACCCAGCACTGTTCAACAAATTCAGTAAAACAAATTCAAATGCAAACTCAAAAACATTTCCATACACATTAAATGTTTTAACAATGCTATAAAAAATTATAAAATCAATAAGACACCATGCAAATCTTTATGATGATGGATGAATGTATGGATGGATGACTGGGGAATGATGATTGGTGATAATGTCAGTGACGATGCTGATGATAAAAAAGCTGAGCTCAGTCTCAGTACTGGAAAACCTTTTTACAAAGTGATGAATCTGCAACAGTCTTCCCTGGCAATAATTCCAGTGCAAGACACATGTGGAATGTATCACCTCTACATGTAATTTCAAAATATTTCCAAATTAAAATAAGTAGCTAACATGCCACCTACATTTATGGTATGATAGGACAATGGAGTGCAGAAAGGGGGCAGTCAGGTCAAGGTCTAGAGCTTTCTCTCATTCTCTCTTTCTCTCTTGTCAAGTGATACACTATATAATTACCTGAATGGAGAGCCTCCCTGGAGTCTGGGAAGAGGAGGAGAGAGGATAAGTGTACTGATATAGATCCACTGCGAGAGAAGAAAGGAGTAATTAAGCTCCAGTCAATAACCAGGTTCAAATAACCTCAGCATGCGCACACAGATAATCTCAGTACTGTCACGCTGTGGGCACGGGGAGGCAGGACACAAGCGCGAGTTGTTCAACAAACATTTATTACACACGAACTAAACATACACAAGATACGAGCACATCATAACATCAATTAAAGCGAGACAACACAGGACTGACACACGGGGATACTTATACACTTACTAATTACACAGACGTACGAGACACAGGTGGGATCAATTACAACACAAGACAGGGACTAACAAATATAAACATAAGGTGTGAGACGGCGTGCGCGTGACAGAACCCCCCCTCAAAGGTGCTCAAAGCCCAGGGGCAGAGCAATGACGTCCTCTGCAGAGACAGGAGGCAGCGCAACGTCGTTATCCCCGAATTCCGGGGACGGAGCGTTGACATCCTCCTGGGAGGCTAGTAACCCGGACTGGGTCGGAGCCGAGCAGCTCGTGTGGCTGGCTCTGAGGCGCTGCCCTTGTCTCTCTCGGGCGATCGAGAAATCGGCGTGGAAGGACAACCTGTCACGTGCGCGGCTGTGCGCGTAACCTAGCGTGGCGTTTGCCATGACAATCGCGCACATGTGTGCATGTGTGTGTGTGTGGATATGAGTGTCTGTGTAGCCTCGCCTTGTCTCGTCATCAATTGTTCCCAGCTGTTCCATGTTTGTTGTCCGTGATCGGATGGTATAAGTATCCCTGTGTATCTGTCTTCAGTGCGGTTTATTGTTTATGTCATGTTGCCGCGTGTCAGTGTGCTCCGTGTTGGTTTATATGTTTTCTGATCTGTTGAATAAATGTTGTTAAGCGGTTGTGCGCTTGTGTCCTTCACTCAACCTCGCTCTCGATGTGACAAATAGTGTGGAGTAATTATTAATTAAGTTGGTTATGAACAAACTGGAATTAAATACAAGTCCCTGTCAATGAACATAAATGACCAGATTTAAGCTACAAAAACGAAATCATTGATGCTGCTAACACATAATTATATGAAATGTTACTTAGGCCATACAGTGTATTTTAAATTAGATGTGGAAAAAATTTAGATACAAGCAGATCTCAAAACAAGCGGTCATTTACCATGCAAGGTAAATGCAACATTACTTGCAAACTTACTAGACTAATTATATAATTACGATTTAGATTTCTTTGAGGTTGATGTCTGCTAAATAAGGGTGCTATTACTCATGTTGTTGTGCCAGCAGAATTATTTAGCAGCTCATGATAATTTTTTTAATAAAGTTAGCGCTATAGTTCCTGAACTAGATCAATGTTGTCTACACAAGATAATAAAGTTAACTACTAGTTTTATTGCACGCATTGCATAACTCCTCGCGCTCACTTTTAATGACAACGCATGTCGATGATGTTTTACACGGTTGTTTCACAGACCGTCGCGCTCTCTATTAAAGATACTATTTAAACACCATACAGTGTTTTGCTATGGTTGCTATTATGGTTATGTAAATGACTTCTTGAATGTCCAATCGGTGATGTTTATGGATGCGGTTAAAGGCACTATCATTAGGAATGTTTGGACAGAATTTAGTTGGGCAATAGCTGGGTTCAGGTTTAAAACATGGTGCTATGTGTCATACCCAGACAAAATATTACCATGGCTGATTAGAGTGCTACTAAAATCCAAAAGTTTGCTCTATCATCTTTGCTTAAAACATTGACAGCACACTCAGTTCTGTGACTGACAACCTATCAACTGCCAGCTTCAGCAGGGCACCCGTGCTGGCCAGTCACATTTCAGTGTGGACCAAATCCCCTGACTAGAAGTAGTTTTACTAGTGGATAAAGTTCAATACAGTAAAAATATCTACTCATGCTTTCTTTGTCATTAGTGTTTCCTTACAAAGGTTTGCTAACATGTTTCCCTCTCGAGCGTGCATTTTGACCCAACAAAAACTGTCCAGAGAACATTGAATCACCAAGACTTAGAGATACTTGACCAGACAAACACAGTGCATGTGTATGTGTGTTGTTTGTCCTCAGGTCTGTATGTGAAGCACCGGGCAATGCTGTAAATCTAAACTGACAGGCTGATGACAAACAGCAGCAGCTAGGGGCTAAATGTGTAACCACAAACACAAACATACACAGACATGCACACTCACTCTCTGTCTCTCGCTCTCTCTCACACACGCACACACACGGCACACGCATAGAGTCACTGGAGTGAACAGACACAGAAACACTTGGTCAGGGAGAGTCTGCAGTATTACAAATCATGCACACATGTTTGTGTGTGTAGAGACAGAAAGAGTGGCAGAAGGAGAAGGAGAGGAAGAGAGGGACTGTCCTGTCTCCTTGCTTCTATATTTCTGCAGAAAACCATGTGCTGGCAGGGACCTGCTTGTACTGATGTTAAAAATAGGCTACACAAACAGGCCAAACATTCTTACAAAGTTTTAGAGAAGACACAGAAGACACAAGCATTAAGTAGAGTCAGAGAGAGAGAGAGCTTTTTTTTACTAGTATTACATTGTGTGTGTACAAGACACTGAGATATTGTTATTTGTATTACATCATGAACAACAGCCTAACATGACCTCATTTCAAAACCTCTATCTCACAGTGCTTTGTAACACTGCAGACTCTCCCTGTTCTAAGTGTTTTTTGCACACTGACTCTGTGAACACTGTGAGAGAGACAGCGAAGGGGAACGCAGGCTAATCGGTGCTTTGATTAAATCATTCGATGGCATGCAGAAGGGATCATAAAGCCATTCAAGCAGAAACAGACAGATGGCTGGAACTCTCACAGCAAAAGCAAGTATTTCATTTCTCCAGTAATAGCACATGTGGACTCAAAGGAGTAGGATAAAGAAAAAAAAAGAAATAAAATCTCAACAATTGAGTTTTGGATTCTTTCAAGTCTTATGCATGTTACAATCTAGTACCCTTCTATTTAGCACCCTTAAGGATTATTTGGATTGTCCATTTTTTGGAACCCTTAAAGGTTCTATGTAGAACCCTACAACAGAGGGATTCTCTTTCAGAAAAGGTTCCAAGTAGCACCCCTTTGGAAAGTTAGAACCATCCAAAGAACCTTTGAAGAACCCTTTTTTAAGAGTGCACAGGTTGGTGATCAGTACTGGACAGGATAAGCTCAACCATGCTGCTACTATATGCTGTAACACGTCTACTTCAGTTCTACACTAGAACCAGTATGGCCTTTTACCACCAGCCAAACCACTGGGAGAATGCGAGGATGCTGCATCTTACTTTCTGTGTGCCATTATTTGTGTCTGTCACTGGATAAGAAAGGCCAGTTTAAACATTCAAGAGCATGCTTCATTTATTTAAAGAAAGACAATGACAGAGGGCCAGCTAACAGGCTTAAACAAAGGTTATACTGGAATGTTTGGTTTTCAATGGCAGCCCTGATCTTAAACCTTCATGGCGATTGTGGTGATGATGATGATGATGGTATTGGTGGCAAAGGCTGCATCATCCTCGCCAGCAGGATGAGTCAGCAAAGTGGAGATGAAAGCCCCAGTGCTCTATGATATACCTGGCAGCACATTAACACAGTGAAAAGAACCCACGAATGAAAAGGTTAAAGCTATTAAAGTGCCTGTTGAGCACGCTGCTCATTTGGAACGGCAGAGCTGCCAGTTCAGTTCGCTTTGTGTCTGAGTACAATGAGTGAGGGCCAGAACTAGTTTGTAAAAGCAGGGGTTAGAGTGTGGGAGTTGATGAAGTGAGCGGTTGCACTTCCCACAGGTGTAGGTCATCTGACTTTCAAAAGGCCTTCAGACTGTCACGGTTAGGTTCCGGGGTGCGGACACATGCACGAAGCCGCTTTGCACAAACAACATCTTTATTTTGTATAAACAAAGACCG
>JAOUQW010028854.1:0-10499 GCA_028565825.1 Olivaichthys viedmensis
GATTTTCACACACAACAGTCTCTAGAGTTTACTCAGAATGGTACAATAAAGAAAAAACATCCAGTGAGCGGCAGTTCAGGCTCGCCCATTCCCACACGCCCCACAGCAAATGTTTTTTGATTTTTGGATTTATTATGTGCAGTGTCAAACTGAACCAAACCAAATAGCAAACAACCCAAAAGTATCAACTTCACTCTGATTTGAACTCGGGAAAACAGACTGATAGGGTGAGAAAGCACCATCAGATTCTGTAACAGGCTCATTTGCTGCTGAATTAAAGTGGAGGGGCTGAAGTCTTGCTCAGGAGGTGAATGACGAGGACTTCTGCTCTGTTCTGATCTGCTCTATTCTCTTTTGTTTTGTTCGGTTTTGCTCTGCTCTGTTCTTTTCTGTAATGAGCTGATTAGCAAACCTAGATAAGGAAGATGGACCAACAGCAGCTTCATCTCAGTTCATTCACAAACATGAATAAAAAAAACCTAACATTATATGTAACTTTGTGCATTGCTGCATTACCACACTGTAAAACACAGAAGATTGTCACGGGGTTGGTTGTCGGGAGACGAGAGTCAGTGGATACAGATGCAAAGTTGATTTAATTCAAATAAACAACATATAAACAAACAGCAGAAATAGGCAAGTGAAACAGAGATATACATCAATGGCCAGTACACAATTTTGAGAGAGAGAAATGTTTCACAACCAGGACAGAAACACAGGGGTTTAAGTACACAGACTAATTAGGGAACAAATGAGACACAGCTGGGAACAATCAATCAAAGACGGGACAGGGACACAAAACAGAAACCACAACATGCAGCACATGGCGCTCATCGTCATGGGAACCACCAGGCACGGCCAGTGTGGAACTTGAGGGTGGCGATTTCATGGCAGGACCCTCCCCCCTAAATCCTCGGCTCACGACGTGAAAAACCGGGACCCTAAAGGGGGACCTGGGCCCGTGGGCTCAATATCCTTGTCAGTGTGAATACTAGGAGGGGGAGCTACCATGCCATCTGTGAAACTAGGGTGTGGGGCAATTACATCGTCCACCATGACAGGGAGTACACTTAGGGTTTGTTGAATTTTACAATTTATTGGTGCTCTTAAGATAAAATTGCCTTGGCTAATGAGCCTATATATGAGAGGATGAAAAGTAAAGCTAAAGTGAACCTTCACAGCTTTACTTTAGTTATGATTGGTAGGGAGTCTAGAATATGAAAAAAAAGGAAAGGGAAAAAAATATATGTGTGAGCTCAGTAATATGTTTCAATAATCTTGAAATTATATTCCATAAATATGCTAAACACTGCCAAAAAGCTGACTTTGAATATGTAAAGGCTTTCATACTCTTGAGCAGATGGATCTCCCTGAACTGTGGCTATTTCTTTAGGACTTTCAGACATTTGAATATTTCTACATTTTCATTACCATTTAATCAAATATCAGCTCTCAGTGAAGCGGGACAAATTAGCTACAGTATCTTTGACCTTGTTCCTTTTTCTCTCAGCAGCAGTAAAAGCTAAATGAACAGAATGACTTTTGAAATGACATCTTATTTTTCACATCATAGATTTAGCACTATTTCAGTAAATGGGTCATAACTCAGGCTGTATGAGAAGTCAGTGCTCGTTGTCTCACATGTGGCTTCCTCACCTTCAAAACACTTCTGACGATATTTGATTACATGCCACACGCTGATGTCAGGCTGCCTCTGAACTTGAACAGTATTGAGTGGCTGTGCTATGTAAAACTCAGTCAGGAGATGTGTTTTTGATGAGTGCCTGACCTGTAAGTTCTTCTACAGCAGCTCTGCAGGACCCAACACCCTCCTCTCCCTTATCACGGCACATGCAGTGAGGCTGCAGCATCAATGGGAACAGCAGCTGGAGGGTTTATCCTCAGATTTCATCTCAAATTTTAGACAATGCAGAAAATTTTGTATAACTGCAAAATTTCACTCGTCTTCACTGATACGAGGACAAAAATTTAAACCATAAAGGGCAGAACAGATAAAAAGGAAATATAATTACAACCACACACAACTATGTCCATTATGAAGTATTTTAAATGCTCCAGTGTAATGAGTTTTAAGCTCCTCTGAAATTTAGATTAGATTCTTATCTAAGCATCTTAAGGTTTTTCATTGGACGTAATTTTTTTTAAACATAGTGCAGTTTATTTTAACGGTTTGTCAGCCACAAAACACAGTGATAAGTATTGATTTAAATTCAACACAAAAATCCAATGAGGATTTTCTGTGACTTCTATTCATCTGATAATTCACAAGTTGCTATTCGGTGCTGTGAAGCCGGCAATTAGCTGGTGCTAATTGACTTTTTTTCCCCTAAGTCAAAGGACAGAGTGCCTCAGTAAAAAGAATTAGCATACAGGTCAATCCATGCGTGTGCAGCCTCTTTTTTTTCTTTGTCCTCAAGCAAACAATTAACTGTGTTCTTTTCACTTGAACACTCACCTGATGTGTTTATTGGATAATCAGCCCCAGGCCTTGATTATAATATACACAGTAACTAATTGTGCTTGTCTGACATGACCACTGCAAAATAAAGGCAAAAACAAAGCACTTCACTGGAAATAAATGTTAATATTAATGGAACATAAACCATACATGATCATGCATCCTGGTGAATCAGGTATGACACTTTAATGACTTTCTCCATGCTGTTGACTGGCGTGTGTGTATTACAACTACATAAAACTGTCACTGAGACTCAGAGAAAAAATTCATAACAGATTGAAATGGAAACAGAGTTTTATTCAGCCATTAACACCCGTCACACTATTTGATCAGGCTGGGAAGCTCCTCTGATCTGCTGAGAAACTAAGAAACTTACCCGATCACAGCAGGTAATGTGTGTAAGGTGTGTGTTTATGGAAGGTAAAAAGGAGTTACAAATAGAAAATACCAGATTATCTTTTCTCTCACTGGGCCCAAACTGACCTTTACTCGACAACATGAATTAACTGTAATTAACCTGCATGTGAAACACAAGGGTCACAATCAGATAGAAGATAAGGAATCGTATATTACATCTAGACTGAAATAAAGAAGTCACGTGCCACAGAAGCCGGCATAGGAGAAAGCCAGCTACAGGGTAGCCTGTGCCGGTGGAGCTGGTCCCAGAAGAAACCGGTCCATCAAAGCTGGTTGCCATGGATGCAGCACTCGGGCAAGAGTTTCATTGAGAAGCGGAGGGGAAACGGAGAGGCAATTTCCTGCTAGCGGTCAGCACGACGATCGCTGCAACACGGCAGCTCACCCCTGCCATGGGTGTCGGGACCGGGGACGAGTAGTGCCAGGAGCTCAAGGAGTATCAGTGGAGGAGCGAATTCTTCATCGCCGTTGGCACAGTGATCACCGTGCAGGTGTACCTCGCCCTCCACGCCGTGCCTCCAAAGCCGCCACAGCAGCAGCCCATTGCGCCGCCAATCCAGTCCTCAAGCCTCCCAGGAGTGGAGAAAATCCACTAGAAGTTTTTTTATTGGAGGAGGGCTTTCCAGACACCATAGAGGAGGTTTCCCAGTTCCTTGACGCCACAGAGGGTGTGCCCCAGTTCCCTGATGCCGCAGAGGGCGTGCCCCAGTCGTCGCTTTGCCCCCTGAATTCGCAGCAGAAGTTGCTCCACACCCACCGCCTGATGGCGTCTGCGCTACGCTCTCGGGCTTCGCTGGGGGGGTCTGTCAGTCCCCAAGCAAAGCCGGCCTCTGTGTGTTCACCCGGACATAGACTTTGAGCTCACAGGCTCTGTGTATAAGTACCTGCTTGTTTCCGTCCCATGTTGTGAGTGATTGCATGTATGTTTACGCTGTGTTTAAGTCATGCTGATGTGTTGCCGGTGTTAGTGTTTCCAATATGTGTTTGATGTTTGAAGACAAGTTAAATAAATGTTGCTAAGCGGCTATACACGTGTGTCTGTCCCTTGTCTCCTGTCAAAGCGTGACAAAGGATACTAGAAGTAATAAATAAAGTAGTGTAGTGTATTTGTGGAGCCAGTTTCATGAACATGACAATGATGTTCCCTGTGAACATTATTCCAATATTCTAATATTATCACTATTTATCAAATAATGTTCTGATACTAGAAGCCGAAAGGGTTCTCCAGCTTCTATGTTGAACCGTACAACACACGGTATGTAGAGATGTTCCAAGTAGGACCCCTTTAGAAAATGCAGAAAACTTAACTATGGTGAATTGTTAATTATTAATGCACAGTAACAGAATCCCTCACGCAGCTCCGCAAGGGAATTTCCGTGTTCAAGTTCGCCCAGCTTCTGATCCGCCGCACCTGTTCCCCATTTGCACACACCTGCCGCAATC
This sequence comes from Olivaichthys viedmensis, assembly GCA_028565825.1. Lineage (NCBI taxonomy): Eukaryota > Metazoa > Chordata > Actinopteri > Siluriformes > Diplomystidae > Olivaichthys > Olivaichthys viedmensis. Next base: position 4,340 of record JAOUQW010028854.1, read on the forward strand.
CCATCTTCCCTTCATAAGCCCTCGGAATTCTCACCTCAGTGCTCAGTATTGTTTTCGCTGATCTGTAACATACCAAGTGTTCTTCTGACTGACTCCCTGTGTTTGACCCGGACTGTATATCCTCGATTTCCGCACCTGCCTACACCTACGAAACTCTGTTCGCACATCGCCCATCCTAAAGCCTGCCCTCTGATTACAAGATCGTCTAACCCCCTGGTCCTTTCGGACACCTGGCTTCTTCCCACGAGCCCGCGCCTGCATCCACCCCGTCAGCAGCCTGAAACAAACTCATAATTTCAGACCTCACAGCTTTTAAATCTTCACATATATCACAGGAGCTTTTGAAAAGACGAGCCCACAGTCCACTTAATGAAGGGGACGTTGGGTCGATATCTATATTGAGAAGGTTTGATTTTAATATCCTATTTGCTTGCATGCTGCGGGGCGGAATTAAGTCAATTTTATGACTTCAGATAGTCCATTACTTTGACTATACAGGGTAAACAACACCTACGGTGAGGCAGCTCCTCTGTGGAATACTATATGAAGAGCTCAAGATAAAGCTAATAGAAGAAAAAGGGTGTGTATTTCTGCAGGGTGAAAACTCACAATGTCTAAAAACATCATTATAAACAAAATATAAAAGATATATTTATTTTAATAAAAGCTTCATTAAGCTCTCTATGTTCTCTCCATAGAAGACGTTACATTATTACTCTGTTTAGGATTATGCAAGTCAGTGTATGGGGGTTTGCATCAGGCTTTTACCTTAAATTGCAGATGAGCCATGAATATAGTAATATAATATTTAATTTATGAACTAAATTAAAACATCATAACCCTGTAGTGTTCTTCAGATATGCCTGATGTGCAAACTGAATCAGTGAATCTCTGTGTTATATACAGCAGCTCTACCATTCACACTGTTCTCATAACTCAAAAAAGGAAAACCAACTCTTCGTACTGCACTTAATTTATTAGCAAATCAAACCGTAATTGCTTCTTCCTTCATAATGCTTCTTAGCAGATTCACGTTTCACCTTGGAAGGATACTAAATCTCCCTGTACCCAAACACACACACACACACGCACATACATACACACACACTTCACCTCCCAATATATTTCTAACATTTGTTCTCCACTGAGTTATATTGGCTTTAGATAGATTTACTGCTCTTGTCAAGAATTTGATGGATGTGTGGGTTTTAATTGTGATGTGGAGGAGGAAGGACCAAATGATTTAGCCTGGTATTTTTAGAAGCAAGTGGCATCTAATCGGATATACACAAACCCAAGGACAGATGAGCTCTGTTTGAACAGATGGTGCGCTCATTTGAAAAACTGATTGAGTTGCAGTGACTAAAACACACAATCACTGCATCAGATAGTTTAGTGCCTGCAGGTGGTGAAAGGGAAAACCAATGCTGCATTGGTGAGAAATGCTAAACCTGGGTTTAAAATGTGATACAGATAAAAGTTTGACACAATGTAATACTGAGAGACAGTAGTTAGAGACCGTACAAGATCTGCAGACATTGTTTCAAGAATTAAACAGTCAGAAGTAACATGCCATGGATTCATGCCAAGTACTTTACACCAATATTTTCACTGTAGAACAGTAACATTTGTAAAGTAATAGAATGATAATGTAGGAAGACATGTGCAAGTCTACATCTCTTATAAAACCATAAAATCATACATGAAGTAAGATGGAGGTATACAAGCAGTGGTTCAAACTTGGCTGTAAAAAATGTAGAAAGATTTCAGATGCCATGTAGCAACAAACAAATCTAAATCTCTTATAAACCCACACATGAAGAGGGACAGCGTTATGTGCTTTTGTAGTACCAACATAGCTGATGTTTTTTTATTCATCCCAGGATTTGAGGAGATTATCAGCTCACAAAGGGTTTGCTAATTAGCTGATGAGTTGGTTGAGGTGTATTGGTAGTACACTCTTAGAAAAAGAAAAATGTTAAATCTTTAACCCTTAAGGGTTTTTCAGTTGTTCTTCAGGAGGAACCTTTAAAGGTTCTATGTAGAACCATCCAACAGAGTGTTTCCCTATCAGAAAGGGTACCAGTTAGAACCCTAAAAATTATTAACTGTGAAAAGAACCATTTGAAGAACCCTTGAAGAAACATTTTTTTCTTAGAGTGAAGAAAAACTTGAACCTGTACAGTGCAGTGTCTCCAGGACTAGAGTTGGGGAAATCAGCTCTAGAAGATTTACAGCAGTTTGAACTGGCAGCTTTGACTCCTTGATCAAGTGATTGTTATTCAAGGAGAGCAGAGACGTTTATATTTTATGGCTTCTCTATTTGCAATGTGTGTAGATTTGTGGCATTAAAATTCACTGCACAAGATGATATTTGTCAGAAGTGAAACATTACCACAATAAAATTAAACAGTGTGTTTAACAAAGCCAGCTGGCAGTGTGTGAGGGTCAGGGTGGAAGATTATGGACTCAAGAGGCATTAACGCTTATTAGTGTAACATTATCATCAAAATGCATATAGGTGACTCTGATTAGATAATATATACCTTATAAAAAGACCAATAAATATCAGACAGGCCTGCGTTATGCAGTTGGTAAAAATATACAGAAAATGCAGCTAATTTATCATTTCCTGTCTAAATGGAGATTTAAGGCTATATCCTCGATCTTGGATTCCAGAAGGAACATCAGACTGGAGGGAAATTAAATCCCCTGTGAGTAACATTTCTGTCTCTGGAGGCCTGAGAGAACTCGTCTTAGTGCTTAACTCCTTCACAGCCCAGAATAGGTCAGTGGACTTATAATCACATCAAACTGATTCCTCTCCTCATTTGCTGCCTAGTGAGACTCCAACTTTAGATCACATGCCTCACCAACTGGAAAAGTTTAACAAACAGAGACAGACATTTAATCCAACCAGGACTGTGTTTATCACAAAGTTCATTCCAGTCATCATTACATGGTATGGACAGTGTTTTTCCACATTATCACCACATACACCAGCAGTTCAAATAAAGCAGAAAAGAAGATTTATCTGCCTGCAGGTGAGAGGCCAAAATTAGCATGAAGCTGGAGGTTCAGACTCTGCTAAAACACAGAGAAAGAGGAAGTGCCTTCAGTTTTGTCTGTTAGTTTAAATCATTTTATAACACAAATACTCCTTTTATTAATAAATATCTGACTCTTTCAAAACCTGTTGGTGAATTTAACTTTACCCTCTGACTCTTTAAAATTTAAAAACAGGGTAAGTGTATCACACTGAAAATTTTCATTAGCTGTCCAGAAATTATGCCAACAGTGTTTGTTAGCATAATTTCTGGACAGCTAATGCAACTTTTTTGTGCGATATACTTGCTCTCTTCACCCTGAGTTCAAGAGCTATAGGCCACAGAGCTGCTCTGATGATTTCTGAAAAGTACAAAACAATCACCATTAGTGCCTTGAAGCCATCAAACATGGACATAAAAGGAAATAAAACTTTGATGAAGAAGAGAAAGTGGATGAGTTCACTGCTAAAAAGCTTTTCATACAAGCTGACTAATCATCTTAGAAAGCATTTGATTTTGTTATTGGCCTCGAGTGTTTCATGCAGCAGCTGTCTTTGTGCTAAAAGGACTTTCAGAAGCAAGGACCGAAGAACAGAAAGCAATAAAGAGCATCGTCGTGATTAGAAAGCAGCACGTTAGGTGTCCCGGATCCCAGATGCTGTTCAGCTTGAAGCCAAGCGAGTTAAAGCAGCAAGTCTCTCTCTAAAAGAGAAACCCTTCAGAACAGATAGGAGGCTCATGAGGAGAATCTGAGCACAGCAATTATTTAATGTGCTGGAAAGGAGCTTTCCGGCGTCCTTCTACATTTATATTTAATTAAATTTTGTGTGAGCATATTGAACTGGAATCTGCTAGAAATATCTCCATGTGTCAGTTAGGGCTATTTTTGTTTTATTCACACAGTCATCCATCTGATAAATCATTAACTGGAGTAATCAAATGTGTGGGGAAGAACAGCTAGAAGCTACAAAGGAGTCGTGATAGAGAGGCAAGTGGTCTTCTTCCCTCTTGTACTTTTTTCACACATTTACTTACACAAACATGTATACACACATACACAGCTAACACAAGATGTATAAATTGCTTTGTAAGAGAGAACTACAAATGAATGGAAATATCACATAACATTTATTTATTTTTGAAATCACCAACCTGGACATATGAATAGTAAAACTCCAACCACAAAAATGACCACAGAATTAAATCAGATTCTCTGTAACCCTCGCAATAACTTTCACTGTCTCTAAATAAAGAAACATTGTGAATTTTACAAAGTCAGAATCTACAGCAGGGCAGCCATTTTGAAACTCCAAGGCCAAGGAACAAAGGCACATTACCTGGTGTACGGAGCACAAAACCTAAACCCATGAGCAATGTGAAAAAAGTAATCTGGTCTAATTACTCATCTTTCCCCTGATTTCCTGCAGCTAGACATTTAAAGAAAGCATAATGGGTCTTCAGCTGTTAATGCTGGTGGATGCAACTCTATGAGCTGCCTTTTTGTGGCAACCATTAAATCTGATCCTTTGTGTGAGTGAAGAATAACTGAGGAATTTGAGGTTATTTCACAGAGTGCGTCCTGTACAAATACTGTTTCCTCAAGATGGCCCCATATTCCAAAGTGACACCAGTATACACACTGCTAAATAAATTCAATAGTAGTTTTATGGATCCATAAACATCACAATAAAGTCAAAACCCATTCATTGGTTTCCCAGTCACCAAATATGAACCTCTCTGAACCCTAGTGTAGAGGCTCACAGAGAGTCACCTTAATTTCTCACAGAACTGAAGGCTTTTCTTCATGAAGATGGTCTAATGGTCCAATATTCCACTACACCTAGTTCAGGACATCATTAAAATAAAGACTGAAGATGTTCTTAAGGTAAATGGTGGAACTAATATTTTATGAAGGGATTGTCACGTGCACACTGCAGTGCGCGTGACCCAGCGTGGCGGTCGCTATGGCGACGGCAGCCACGTGCGCGACCACGTGCTCATTGTTGACATTTTTGTTCCCCGTTACGTTAAGTGTTTCCACCTATTCCCTGTCTGATTCCTCGTTAGTTATTGTTTAAATAAGCCCTCGTGCCTGTCTAGTTTGTCCTTGAATGTTGCATGTCATGCCTGTTGCGCTCCGTGTATCTTTTCTGTGGTTGGTTTAACGTTTAAAAGTCAGAATAAAAGATATGCTGTTAAGCGGATTTGCATCTGTGTCCGTCTTTGTGCGAGTCCCACGAACCCAGCGTGACAGGGCTTAGTCATTGTTTTCATGTTCACTGACTGCAGTCAGAAAGTTTCAAGAAGACTTCAATAACAAAAATGTCTGCGTATTTGTGTACACTGACTCACCGGCTTATTAATTGTTAGATTGGTATACCGAATAAATGGGAATATACAAGTTGCCATTCTGTTAGATATATAGCTCTAGTAACTAATAAACTGGCAGCTCAGTGTTTATCAAGCCATATAGTTTCTTAACTATCGAAGCTTCACTGGAGGTCAAAATCGTATTTCCACTTGAGGTTCATAGATCCAGCCCAATTATAATGTCACCCAATTTAGAACTATTTACTAGCCTGTGGTGTAAATTGTCAAAAAAAGAAAAATTTAATGTGCCTCTTTAATAGCCAGTTTATTGCAGTGGATTTGTTAGATTGTGGGTTTTGGTGGCCAATTAAAATAAAGTGCGAGCTCTTCTGAGGACTAATGAGAAAAGCAGAACAGCCACTTTGGAGGTCTAATTTCCTGTGAATAATCCTCACTAAATGAATCAAGCCATAAACAAGATTGAGATTAATCAAGTTACAGACACCATGTGACCACAAGGATACGGCAAATTGTATAATGTAGAAGAGAATGTGTGAGAATGTGTGTCTATAATGTGTGTCTGATGTCCCCTGTAATTTGATCACAAAAATATGTCTAATCTACGGTGTCCGAGAGATGCATATTAAATTTTATCAACATGTGAATTTCGCGACCCGTGGAGCAAACACACTGGACCTTGTTTACACTAACATTCATGGTGCATACAAGGCTGCACCCTGCCCCCACCTCGGCTGCTCCGACCACATCTCTGTTATGCTAATTCCAGCATACAGACCACTGCT
>JAOUQW010028855.1:0-10499 GCA_028565825.1 Olivaichthys viedmensis
TAGAAAAAGTGAAACATTGCCTTATTGTTTATATTTCCATAAAAGCTGTACACCACCAGGGTATAAAGATTGTCTTCGGGTCTTTATTTTCATTTTCATTTTTGACCCTTAGGACAAAGGGAGTATACAGAATGTTAAGACAACACAAGGATTAAAGAGACATGATCAATGGAACCTTAAATTACGGTAAAACCTTTATCTGCCAATCAATATATTGGTCAGGCCCTAATACTGTATATGAATATTGTTATTGTGTTAATAGATTCCCATGATGCAGTGCTTCGATTCAACGCTGCGCCGACTGAGAACTATGAGGACGACGTGGGAAGCAAGACCACTATCCGCATCATCAACTCGCAGGTAGGCCTCTGTCCACCCTTATCTTTGTCTCTGTTACACACACACACACACACACACCACACACACATACTTGCTCTCTAACCGTCAGACAGAATGTTAATAATGACAACTTTATCTCCATCCATGAACAGATTTTGGCTCATCCACAGTATAAGTTTTCTGACAACTATCTTTATAAGAATATTACACTTGTGGCGTGGGACCCTGGCCCTTATTCTGGCAACCTTGAAGAGGTGAGTCACATCAAATTGCTGATGCCAGTTAATTAGCCAAACATTTAATAGCTTACTTCTGTTCATCAGTCTGTCAACACACAGCCAATCTCTGGCAAGCCCAACTCAGTCCAAGATTTTTGTCATGTATCTTTACCCCTAATTCAGACATAGGCCTCTTTTCTACAAGCTGTACATGTGACATTAGTGTACTCAAAACTGATCACTAAGGTTTTTTTAAAGCTCCTGTGCCATACCTAGCCAGCATGTCGACCATGAATATTGAAATATATTTGCAATTTAAAGATGTGGATTTCACATATGATAGTTTAAAGTGAGGAAATAGAGAATGAGATAGCTGGAGATGGTCCTCTTGGTGATGACCACTGACTGAGGATGAATGTGACCTTCAAAAACATATTTTCATAAGACATATCTGATGCCTTCCCATCTCTCTTGGATCTTTTGCAGTGGTATAAGCACCCAGATCATAACCTGTTCACAGCATATGTTGAACACAGGAGGAGCTCTCCATCCCAGCCCTTCTACATCCTGCACCCAGACTTCCTTTGGAACCTATGGGACATTCTTCAAAGCAACACAGAAGAGAACGTGCATCCCAATCCACCCTCATCAGGGTTTATAGGTCAGACTCACATCCACAAATGCATTGGTGTGACAATGCTTTTAAAGCTATTTGGGCACATCAATTACCTTTTACATAACCTCTGCTAATTGAGCCTATGGCATGACAAGGGAATCTGAAAAAATGGTATACTATTGCTATACCAGTGCTAATGATGTTACAAAAGTGTTATTTGTAGGTGTATATACAGTGGGGTCTAAAAGTCTGAGACCACATTGAAAATCTGGGATCTTCTTTTCACTTGGAAATAAACAAAGTTTAAATAAAGAAGAAATATTCTGCACTATTTCTAGGTCACAAATCAAATTTAAGCAAATTTGTGACATTGATAATGTTAACTCCTTTGTACATAAGGTCAGATTTCCTTGAGTCTTATCCCTTCCATTGAAGTACGTGTTCAGACGACACTCAGGTGGATTTGATCTCTTCATCAGAGGCTTGTTTAAGTGAATCAACTTGCAGCCATTGTTCACCTATTATAAATAAGACTGTGCCTCAGGTTTTCAGCAGAACATTTCATACTAAGTAGCATTATGACAGTGGGAAATGTTATTCTAAGCAAAGAAGGGCTTTCTCAGCGTCCAATCATGGCTAGACTGGCGAAACTGGATCAGTTGTAGCAAAAGCACGATCAGGCAGACCAAAAGTGAGCACATCAAAAGACCAATACATAAAGCTTTGTTCACTGAGAGAGAGAACAGCAACTTCATCACAGATACAGAATATGCATTGGATCTGTATATATCCACCTTACTGCCTTACTGTACATGCATATCATGCCATTCTATTTATCTGCTCACTCCACACTTTACTATTATTGCATTGTACATATTTATCATCGGATCTGTATATACTCATCTCACTGTACATATAAACTCTGCACTTTACTACCATTGCACTATCTGGGTAGATGCTAACTACATTTCATTGTACTAGTACTTGTACTCTGTGCAGTGACAAAGTTGAATCTAGTCTAATCTAATCTAATGGGTCAAAAATGGATCACTGAAAAGAAGTCCTATTTACTGATGAATCCAAGTTTGAGATTTATGGCAGTAACAGAAGGGTTAAAGGAGACAAACAGAAGAGAGATTGTTACCACAGTGCATCAAAACAACAGCGAAATATGGTGGTGGGAATATTCAAATCTAGGGGTGTTTTGCCTACATCTGCACCGAGTCGACTACACCCTGACAAAGGAAAAGTACCACTTCATTTTTCAGAGACATGCTGTACCCTCTGGTTTGGATCTTTGTGGGATTCATACTGCAGCAGGATAATGACCCAAAACATACCTCAAAGTTTTGCGAGAACTACTTGAACTCATGAACTTTCCTCCACAGTCACCTGACCTCAACCCCATCGAACATTTATGGGGGCATTTGAAGACCGAGAAAGCCAAGCATTCAGTAACATCACAAGATACTCTTTGGAACATTTTGTTTTGCACAAACTTAGGGAGTCCATGCCAGCTCGAGTGCACGCTATCATTAAAGCAAAAGGTGGACATACCAACTGCTAAGAAATTCTGAAATTCATGTAAATATTCTACTTTTCACTCAAATTGTTATGCTAATAATATAATTTGTAATGAAAAATTTTCTATAAAATTCGAAAGGAATGCTAAAAAGAAGCATTTTCCCTAGTGGTCTCAGACTTTTGAACCCCACTGTAAGTTAAAATATACTAAAAACAGGGTGACCTACCTTTTTGTTACGCAGGTGTGTGTATGTGTGTGTTTTTCCCCTTACTTTAATTAGGGGTTTTGTGTATGTGTGTATAAACCTGTGAGCAGATGGCAGTCATAAAAGACAAAATGAGAATTGCTCTTTCTTCAGATAAGGACCTGAAATATGATGCTCCAAACAGCTATGGCATTGTTCCATTACAGTTTGTTCACAAAATCATGACATCATTTTGCGTTTCGTGTTGTTTCAGGCATCGTCCTGATGATGAGCCTTTGTAAGAATGTTGATGTCTACGAGTTCATCCCATCCAAAAGACACACAACTCTGTGCCACTACTATGACAAGTACCACGACCTGGCCTGCACGTTAGGAGCGTACCACCCACTGTTGTATGAGAAGCTCTTCATCAGGATGATGACCACCATCTCTCTGGAAGAACTTGTGACAAAGGGCAAGGTCACTCTGCCAGGCTTTAGTCAGATCACCTGCTCAGATGTACAGGGAGAGCGGTAACAGAGATGGTAGCATAAACTCTGGGCGCATTTAAAAAAAGATGAAGACAGAAATTACCAAACGGAAACACGAAATAAATCCGAAGCTATAAGACGCTATTACCGACATTGGTAGACTGGGAGCTAGGAAGCAGTGATGGAAAAGTGCATTGAGGAGCTGGAATCAGAAGTACCAAACTGTGAGAAGCCTTGCTAAATACTTTGGAACAAAACAAAACAAGTCAAACTCATAAGCCTAGAGACAACATAAGCCTGCGTCCAATGTCTGCCACATACAACACCCGGTCATCCTGCTCAAAACTCCAAAATCCAACACCTCCCTCGGTTATGCATATTTCCAGTCTGCTGCTGCCTTCGACTGGAACGCTCTGCAAAAAACCCTGAAAATCAACAAATTCATTTCCATTTCCGCTTTCAGGCACTCCATTACAGACATTCTCACTGACACCTGCAACTGTTTCTCTAACCAACTCATTTCCTCACTCATACACTTCATAACCCCGTCTTGTAATGTAGCTTCCCCATGTTGTTGATTGTCTGCTTATGTTTCCTCTCATGGGGTTTTCCCATGCATACTTGTTTTCTGTGGATAAGTTGTCTGCTTTTGTTATGTGGGTGTCATGTTTCATGTATTTTTTTTCTATCCATGCCTGATGATGTTTTTGTTGTTTTATGTTTGGATTGTTAATTATGTTTTATCTTTGTCTTTTAGCTCCTCACCCGCTTTTTCCCCTTCAAGTGGTCTTGTGCCACTTGCCAGGCCGGCACTGTAAATAAGAATTTGTTCTTAATGCTTTGCCTGGTAAAATAAAGGTAAAATAAAAAAAAATAAGGTCCATCATGGGTAATTTCCAAGAGCTTCTGAAATTAGCAAGAGCTAAAGCTAGAGATCTGACCTACAAAAACAGGCAAGTGTCCCTTAGGCCAGGCAGACACTGTGCGATTTTAGAAACCCTGTTATTTGGTGACAACTCGCACAGCAATGTACCGTGACCCCTACACTCTTCAACCTCATGAAAAACATCTGGGATCCGTCTCTGAGGGTATGCTGTGGTATCATGTCAGTGTTTATGATCAAGACGCACTTACAGATTATTAGGTGAAATTTGTGTTTCTGGTTGAATTAATTTATTCTAAAAGGCACTATTCAGAGAACTAATCATCATGTGACCTCTGATTCATTATAGAATTGACCTGGTGTGATCTGGGGGCTATTCCAGAAAGTGTGTTTAACAAACCTTAAACTTGAACTTAAACTCTGTTAACTCGACATGACATATCCAGGGTTATCGGTTCCACAACAGCGGTTTAGAGTTTTCGGGATGAAGGTTAATAAACTTAGGAGTAGGTTAACTCTAACTGAAGCGCGTTCACGGGGAATGTAAAAAGCTAAAATCAATGGAGCGCTGATAAACGGATTCACGGTGGATGCGAGACCAAAAAGGCTATTGCGGCTATTTCTCCAATCGGAGCGTAAAATACTGACTGTATATGACTGTATATGGACTATGAGCATATTTACATATTTTTAAGATATTTTTATATTTTCAGGGGGAAAAACGACCTGGCATGATCGTGAGTACCCGTGGTAAAGAATTACTGACCGAGTGAATGCGTTTAAAATTGTACAAAAATAATCTCGGTTTTTGAAACGAAAAACTAATTTTTTTCCTGAATCCGAGTTAACAGATCGTGGTTAGTAGCTAAATCCGCTTACTTACCCCCCTATAAGGCCTACACCTCTGACTCCGCCAAATAAGTTGTGACATCAGATTGTCATCAGTCATCAAAGCTACAGAGAAAGCTTTATTTACTCTGGCATCACATTTATATTTATGCCAGGAAGTTCCTTTAATTATATAATAGGACCAGGTGTAGGACAAAAGGAGACCATCTTTCAGACATAAGAGTGTCAAATGTTTATCATCATTAGGAGTAAACCACTAACTTGTCATTCTGTTAACATTGAGAATGCACGTTCATTTACATAAAAAGGCATCTTCATTTGCCAAGCACTGTTGCTTTATATGTTGTGTTTGTTTTTGAATGGTCAAAGTTCAGTCTGACTGGGCTAAATCTGAAGTTATTTTTGTGGGTGCTTTGTTACTGGAATTGGAAAAAAAAGACTTTATATTTATATAAAGAATGAATCTTTGAATGTCCTTTGTGGACATTTCCCCTGTTCCTCATTATGAATAATGAAGAAAGAGGAAACCTTTCTAAAATAGTTGCTTGCCTGTTTTGGTGCTTAAGGTGTGTCTGCTTTGTAATGCTGTGAAAATGCAGTTGTATATTTCACAATACTGTCACCATGATGCAGCGTTTCTGACAGTAAAAAGTGTGATAAATGTGTGGCTTTATTTTTCATGTGCAATATTGCATGTTCTTTTTTTGCCTTGCTGTGCTAGTTATCAGCAATTAGCTTAGAGGTTTTTTTTTTTTATGGGCTAAAATTGTTGGAAATGTTGAAAATGATTTTTTTCAGCTGTTTTGTTAAGTTACACAAAGCATAAAAAAGTGAACATTTGACTTGGGAACACCCTTTTTTTTCCTTCTAGGCTTTATTAAAACTTAATTATCACTTTAATTAAAAGTTGAAACTCCCACTATAGACAATGGAATGTGTATCACTGGATATTGACATATATAAGAAGGCATAGAAGATGAAGGAGAAGGCTATTGTCATGACAAAGAAATAAAGAGATTTACTCATTTACTAATCAGAAGAATGATTAATAATAGTCATAGTTGACATTGGCGCCATGTCTGAAGGCGCTGGCATCCCGTGGGCCCATTGCAGCGTTCTCATCGTAATGATGCTGCCGACCCTGATCGTTCGCTTTGGCGTGGTCCATCCAATAAGCGAGGTCCGTCTCAAGCCTCTGCAAGTAGAAAGCACAAGAATGTACAATGTAATGTTTTATTTTATTTGCACATAAAATGTATACTGAGGGGTGGATACATTTCCTTTCTAACTTGAAGAAAACAGGGTGGAAGATCAACCACTAAACCACACAGCCACATACTCAGCCCTTTCACAGTAAGCTATCAAGGCCCAGTAACCACAGCATCAGTAATTACACACCCAGTGGATGGGCCTGATGCATGACAGATCAGGATGCATATCTTTCCTATTTAAATAAAGTATTAAAATAAAGCAGTTTATTAAACATTTACAACACATAGAAAAGTTGCTCATACTTTCTATGCAGACATTTGCAGACATTAATTGCAAGTATGACACTACCTGTGTGTATCTACACTGCTTGCATTTGTAGGCATTCATAAATGTTTATTTATGACTTATAATCAAGTTATGTAAGTGTTATTGATGTGTTATGAACTCCTTAAGGAAGGACCTTGAACTAAGTTCATACAGAGAATTACATCAATTGCATTTTGGCAAGGGCTGTATATGTGTTCTTCATTATAATAAAAACGTCCTTTCCAAAGCCCAATGACGCCTCACAAAGAATAATCGCAAAAATTTATACAAGTAATGTAGGACAAGACACAAGGAGACACAAAAACACAAAACCAAAAAGACGACTGATAATATTATCGAAGATGTTTATCATGTGTTTCATGAAACAATGAGTTTAAAGGAGGTGAAAGAAAAACATTGGTGGATTAACAGAGGTAGAATTCCAGAGTTTTAAGGCCATGACACTGAATGGCTTCCTCTTGGATGGACAACCTGGCCAGGAGGACCACAAGGAGTCCAGTTACGGATTTAAAAGTCGAAAAGAACACTTTGCATTGTGTATAATATAAAACAGTATTAATAAGGATAATATGTGCTTTTCTACATGCATTAGAATTGTAGCAGCTGAATTTTGAATATACTGAAGTTGAGTTCAACTTATTTATTGCTGATTTAATTACATGTCTATGAGAGAATTTTACTCACAGCCTCGTCATAGCCCATGTGCATGAACTGCTGAATCCACTGCTGCACATCTGGGCGGCTGCGGTCCCACAGATTCCTCCGGGGTCTCCGGGGAGCCGACAGGAATTCTTTAGCCTTGACCTGAGAGACCACAAGCTCGGCTGCAGATCTGCTCTGGACTGGCACTGTCAAGGGGATGTTGAAAGCTAAGCTCATTAGGCCTGTTTGGCGGTTTTTAAGTTGTATAGACCAGCTTTATCATTCTGATTGTTAGATAAGGTCAGAAACATGGCTGGGAGAGCATGGTCCTAATTATTTCATGAGAGAAACCTGTGTTTCTATGCATAAAACCTAGTGCCAGTCTTTGTTTACTAGAAACACAGTGATACATCCATTATCCCTTTCTGGGGTTGACACAGTTTAATTCTGACATCCCTTAGTATCTTGGATAGTTTCTTGCTCCAATATAAATATCAACAATAATCAAACCCAGTAATCTGCTGCTGTCAATCATCAGACTCAATCAGCTCCAGGCATTACAGCTTGATAGGCAATGCTAAACAAATGTGATGAACTGATCATGATCCCCAGAGACATGGAAGTGATGGTATAGTATATTTAAAGACTTGTGGTATGCTGCATTTTTTTTTTTGAGAGGCTGCACTGGATAAAACAATTAGCTGACACATTACCATCCCTTTTCTTGAGTATCTTGCTCAGTGTACTTTCACCTGATGCACCTAGAACAGACAAACACAATACTTTTCAGAAGGTATGTCTCTCTCTCTCTCTCAGCATTAACCTTGATAAGAACTACATAAAAGATCTTGTGCTCTGGCAATGGTAACGAAGGCAAAAGCGATTCTAAGGCATTACAGCAAAAGACCAAAGAAGCCGCTTCAGAAAAGAGAAAATGAACTTGACCAAGGAATTATCTAAGAGAAGCAAACTCATTAACATACCTGAGGGGTTGCAGAGGATGAGGAAGATGAAGAAGAGCACAGCTCTAATACAGAGGCTGTAGAGCTTCATGGCTTTGGTCTTTAAGCTTAGCTTTGACTGTGTGGTATGAGGTGAGGTAAAGTAAACTACTGTAGGCACTGTAGGCTGTAGAAAGAATAGCCCTCAGGATGAAGGGGCCAACATTCCTGCTGAAAACCTGCCACTGCCCGTGAAGGAATGTGACCAAAAATCAGAGCAAAACAAGCATACATTTCTGTAGCCCTCCAACTTGGGGTGTGATAATATAACAGTATACTGCGATTAGGAAATCTGAAATAGTTACACCATTAACAATATGCTATAATAGTATAAATAATGTCAGTTGAAATACACTATAAGACTTTTAAAACAGGGTAGGAACAAACACACCAGAAAAAAACCCCCAGAAAGGACATAATCAGGAAAAGCTCTTTTTGGTTTTGCATAGTGATTTGCTCAGCAAGGGATAAGAAGAGTATGTAAACACTGCATTGTATCTGCTTGAGGTTCCTCCTCCTTCTCACCAATACGAATGGCCAAATGAGTGACTATGTGCATATAAGAAGCATACTTCTCTCTGAGCATTTATGTTCAGTGCTTTTAGCTACTTTTCTGCAAAAGCCTTATTGTTTAGCCTGTACACTTCTATGAAACTGCATATTATAATGTCAAGGGGTGGCCACCCATTTTCCCTTGGGTATTGTAGAGTCTTGTTTTATGTTAGGCAATTAGGTTAGTTATGTTGTATTTCTATTTCTTTTCTTTCTTTCTTTTTTAGGTTAAGGTTTTGTTGGATTTTGTTTTTAACATTATGAGCTATCATGCACTCCCAATGTGTGTGTTTTCATTACATGTGGTTACTGTGTATTTTGGTCTGGCGAGTGGAGAAAGCCTTCAAATGTGAGTCAATTAAGGACTCTAAAAGCACAGCAATTTACTTTACATTAAGCATTTTACACTAGTAAAAACCCTAAGATTCTCAGTGGCTAAAATGCATAGCTCTATGAGCAGATGCTGACTATGAAAAATGTCCAATAGATGTGGATAGCCTGAAGCTGGAAAAAGAAAAGAAAGTGTCTCCACAAAGTTTTCTTGGCCGTCAAGCTACATTCTTTACTTTTTGAGCGCCCCCTTCACGCAACCTTTCCCCTGTATATAGTTCACCTACAGTGCCTATAGCTGCAGAAATCTCCAGGAGAACAACTGTGAACACCTTTACAGAGATACAGAGATCGAGACATGCTGCACATTTCTCACTTATTTATTGTGTGCTTAACAAGAAAGTTTATAGATATATATATATATATAGAAACGCTCAAATAAAAACACTTTTTGGTAGTTGATTTCAAAATGAACGCGTTAACGTTTGCGATGAATAAAACATCTTATCGGATTGATATACATTTCCTTGTTATTTCTGGCCAATGTTGAAGGCCTTGACGGTTTTGAAATGTGATTGCATTTAGGCCTGTTTCTCTCTCTCACACACACACACACACACACACACACACAGCCACACACACACAGCCACAGCCACAGCCACAGACACACACAGCCAGCCACACACACACACACACACACAGCCAGCCACACACACAGCCCCCCCACACACACACAACCCCACCCCACACACACACACACAGAGAGAGAGAGCCTACAGTAATAGCACACATATAAAGTGCAAAAGGTCTAGTTCTCTAGATGTCGCTGTGTAGCGGACTAAAGTTTGATAAGGCTATGCGGTTAGACTGTTTCACCGCTTGATACCTGGTTTGCCCCAATTCTTAAGAATAAAGCCATATCTAACTTCCACAAAAGGAACAGGCATAAGCAAAAGAAGGCATAGCTCGCTATACTGCACTTACAGACTAGAACATATTTTGGGACTCATTGCTAAATGTGAGCTTTTCAGAACTCCTAAAGGATAAGGTTATGCTTGATCGGCTCTGAAAGGCAAATGTTCGAAAGCAGCTCCGAGTTTTGATCAGATTCGTAAGAATATCATAAATCTACCTTATATTAGGCCGAACGATTAAAAAGCTGAAGCGATATGTGAAAACGAATGCCGTAGCTACAGTAATGGTATAGTTATAGGATCTATAGGGCACATCCTATATTGTACAGTTTAAATTCGCCGAATAATCTTACTAGGGGCTTTATAAAGTAGAATAAGACACATAAGAATAAGATTTAGCCAGATCTGTTACCTAT
>JAOUQW010028856.1:0-10499 GCA_028565825.1 Olivaichthys viedmensis
CACTTAATAATTAAGGAAGACGAACAAGGAACAGCTGGGAACATTTAACATGACTCACGTGACACAGACGAGGGAACTAAACATAAACAAAGAGCGCGTGTCCGCGCACATGGCGGCCGGCGCCATGGCGACCGCCACGCAATGTCCTGCACTCAGCCGCGCGCGTGACACATACAAGAATGAAAACCGCTGCACACAGTTTTGTGACGTCAATTTAGAGGTTGCTTAATCTTGTGGCCGCTTTAAACTAAATGTGCATGATTTAGAAAAACGGTTCTTTTCATGGCCTTCTCGGGGCTTCGTAGTTTTCTGTCTAGGAATTTGCAGCGCGTTTGTGCAGCGCCGTGTGGTTATATGTTTTGTGATTTCGTCATTAATGAAACTTTTTTATTTTTTATTATTTAACAGTATTATTTAAGAAAAGTTCCGCTGTCCGAAATAAATCATTTCGTAGGCCTTATCAATGCAAAATTTTCTCCCCATGCATAGGTATCCCCTGGGAAATTTCAGACTAATGGGTAAACTACTGTTATATACATATTGTAATACAACATATTTCCAGTATATTATTAATACTTGTTCACTTTAAATTAGTATTGTACGTATATGGTATGTAATTCAATACCAATATTGAAGGTTTAAATAAGGATCCTTACCTATTTATTTGGTCAATAATTTTTTTCATTTACAGAAACATTTCAAGGATGACCTTACCAGTGGCTGTCACATCACCAGGTACTTAGTGACATAATAGCCTAACAGGGTTTTTCCTGGCTTGAAATGAGGCAAAGGTGACAGACTGGCGAAGCAGGATTTGGCTTGGGGATTGGGTTCCATTCAGCTGCTGTCTCCGCCGCCACCTGTGCTGAGCTTTCACTTTTAGACTTTCGCAATTCATCGTTCATGTTGCTAAATTGATTAGCCTACAACATGTGTCGCTGTATTTCACCTGTCATTTTCACTCTGGCAAACCTTTTTTTTTTCTTTTTTTTTTTTAACTACGAACCATATCTGCAAGTTGCAAAACATTTAGAATGTTTTTCTGAAAATTGTTGGAATGTAATGTTCCGGAACTGCTAGTAGGAAATGCAGGTAACCTGTACTAAAAAATGTAGATGTGCTTTAGTGCAAAACAACATACAATTCACCTGCTTGATGAAGCTTGGTGTACAAGCTTCAAGTTGTTCTTTATAAACAGCGCCTTTCCGAATGCATTATGCTTAACATAATATTTCGCCACATCGGAACGATGCTGTTAAATTACAGAATTCTATTGAACAAATAACAGTTTTTACTGCTATGAGCACAATTTTTTTTGTCATGTTGACACCAAAAGGTGGCATGTGGGAAAGTGGCTGGCTTTGAATTCCTTATTGAGGAAAAACCCTACTAATGTGCATTGGTTGACCAAATAAATGCATTAGTTTATAGGACAAAACAGTATTATTTGTTGTGTTCTCAGCTCTCTCTTTCTTTTCTCAGTCACTCCTCGCTCCAGGACTGTAAGGTAGATAACATGTAATTTAACCAATTCCACGACTTTCTTCAATTAACTGAATGATCTTTATTTTATTCGATTTTACAGTCAGTGTTTGTTTTTTGTTTTTTAATAAAAAGCTTACCATAGTTCACCTTTGATAGTCACCCAGGTTCTGCCGATACTATGGAGAGGTTTCGACACTTCAGACCCAGCATGGCAGTGCGTTATTAATTCTTCTTTTACAGAGTAATCCCATTCATCCCCACCTTTTTGTCTTGATCATGAACTAGTTTCTTTATCAACTCTTAAGTTGTTCTTTACATACACTTTTTCTTGCATACTTAATCTTTATGTGATAGACTCCGCCAGATTCAGCCGCGTCTGTATCCTCCCTGAGTTCACTGCATGAGCATGGATTTAGTAAGTAATGATTACTTTTAATGGAACAACTTGGCTACATTGACATATTGGCAACTGCTCCAAGAACACATTTTAGGAACTCCTTTGTGCGCCAAATAATCAAACAAACAACTCTTGCCCAGTGAAAGAAGTTTGCAGCAATAATAATACTGCCCTAATGTGCTCTTCTCATTTTAAGGAACACCCACCTCGGTTACCACACCACTGAGGTAAGTTAAGTATAATTAAGCAAAATAAACAACCTTTCAAATTATAGTTTGATGTAAACTTGAAGATTTTTTCTTTCATTTTCATTTGTTTAGGTCAGACCACATAACTCCAAACATTTTCCAGTTCCAGCTTTTGCGTGGAGCAATGCTTCAATCACCCCAGCCATAGAATGTATAGCAGTCAGGTATCTAAACATGTCATAACAACTTGGTTGGCAGTAGCCTTGACACCTATGTATCACATGTTTATTAGCCAAACCCAAACTTTAATTCCCTTAGTATCAGTAGTATAATTAGATTGCAATAGATAATTAATTGCGATGGTGGTTACATATCAGTAAACATATTTACTTAAAAAATAAATTTAAAAAAATCAGTTTTATGTACCCATATTTGTTTGTATATTTCAGATAAGGTAACGGGTATGATTAAGATAACGTCAACTGGTGATACTTGAAAAGTCGCAAGTCAAAAACATTGTGGAAGAGCTGAAAGGATTGAAAGCAAATTGAATTGTGAGTTATTGCTTGTTTATAAAACGCTGGAATCCTATTAAAACGTTTTGAAATCATTCTTATTCAGTTTGTCTGAAGGCCAGAAGTAAGTCATGCCAGTTTGGTTTCTGAGGGTGACTTTGATACAAATCCTTGACATAACTAGACCTTTTTAGAATTGCAGGAGGATATTAGGCCTATTTAGAACAAATTGGTTTTGGTTTTATAACATATGCAGTGATTCATTCTAAATGTCATAGTAAACATTATTCTCTGTTAATTCAAGCAAAAGGCCTGCACTAGGACTCAGAGTTCTGAGAAAAAACCTACCATTCAATTGCATCCGTGCTCCAAATGCATCGGAAATGATTACTTGGCATTTAAAAAGGCAGGCAGTGGGTAACAGAAAAACTCTCTCTTCTCTCTGGGTGAGAAGGATGGCATTCCTCTCTCCCCTGTCGATCAGAGCGACACTAGCCTGGGTGGGAATTGGCAATGACCAAGTTGGGAGGAAAAAAAAGGTCGGGGGAGTGCAAGGAAATAACTGAACCCCCCGTCGTGTTTTATTCCGTTCATACCACAGCAATTTGCTAACGATTACACATTTTTGTCCATTAAAAAAACGTCACTTTTTATCCGTTTATAGTTACATTTAATGTTGTGGAATGTCCGCAAAATAAGTTAGTTCCTGTCATCACTAACGTTACAACAGTTACACACAGTCGTTTCCTCACCAGCCCTCTCTCTTTTCTCTCTCTCAAAGTTAATACGAGAAAAAAAAATACAGCTTTTCATGTTACTGATAAACCGCAAAGCACAAACTGCTCTGCCCTGAAGACTGAAGTTTCCTGGCGGAGAACCTAAAGGAACAGCTTTATGGAGTTTATTTATGGAGGCTCCTTCCATAAATGTTAAATAAACCTTGTTCTTACAGAAAGCTTCACCACAGCAATGATTATACACTTTAAAAAAAATCTGTTTATTGTTAGGCTTACATTGTGGATATGTGAAGTCCACGTGCAGATTAATATATATATACTTGTGATTTGCCTTGCAGCCGACACTTTGTCATAGCCGTGCGGTTATAGAAAATTAATCAACACCTTCTGACCAATCAGAATCCAGAATTCAACAGCACTGTGGTATAATACAAGTTATTAAAAAGTATGCCATCGCAAAAGCAAAAGGCATTTACTATTTACTATACATACTATGACATTTTAAAGTGAAGGAATATTAAATACATTTGAAGTGGAAAACACTCAAATTATAGTTTAAATGAAATGTGCTACATGCAAGATTTGTATATTTTATTTTATTTATTTTTTTAGTGAATAGGCGGTCAACAGTAATTAACTAACATCATATCAACATCACCATTTCTCATGTACCTTCCACACTTCTATAAGCCTAAGTCAGAACATGACAAATGTAGTAGTGTTTACAAATGACTTGGGTGCACAGACAAAATTTAAAGAAGCTCAAACATAAAACATTCTTCACATAAAGTTTGGCTTTTATTATCAACAGAAATTGCAGCTCCTTTGAAGGTCCTGAATGGAAATGTTGACCTTTAATCCAACCATTTTTGTTTCTAGTTAATCTCCAGTGTTTGACATTCGCATCCCATATGCTTCTAATGTATAGAAAAATAAATAAATTAATGTGTCATTTAACTAATTAAAAACATGAATTATTACACAATGGTACTTCTTGAAAAGGAACGATTGAACTCTTGGTTCAAAATTTAAGTGCAAACCGTAGATTTGTTAAGTTAGATTTTGTTTGTGAATGAATTATTAAAATCACAGTGCTAATTAGGCCTACTGTCCATTTTACTCAGTATGGCCTACATTGTTCTTCACCGTTGATATATGAAATGACACGACCATACCTAAAAGGGGAAAAACATTTTGCATCAATTTCTAATAATCTGTTGAAGCTACATACAGTTTGGTCTTTACCAAAAAGAAATCTAAAACCTAATCACTTGGTACAGTGTAGGATAGACAATGCAGCAGTACAGTAGGTACTAAACAATAAGTTAAAAAGCACACAACTACCATTTTAGGCATCAACACTTTCACAAATCTAGTGTCTACTTTCTTTGGACGAAAACCAGTCTCGCACCTGCTGATAGCTCATCTTTGACTTTTGGCAGAGGACATCCAGGTCTTTCTCCTGTAATGCACCTGTCTGCTGATGATACAACTCTAAAGGATCTAGATCAGAAGAGCCTGATGTTGACTTTGGTACTTTTAAAGAATTGTTCGACTGAGACCTGCATTTACTGCTGCTGTCATTCTTAGGGCTGTCATTGGAGCTGCTGGAATCTGCTGCACCACCAGCATTTTGTTGTAATGCTATCTCAGTGAGTATTTGGTCACGGACAATACCATGCACCCAGCGTAAATGCCCATTCTTCACAGCATACCGAGTGTCCCCAAACCACTGGATGACATCAGCTCGGGGCAAGGATGTTAGTTTCACCAGCTGTGTATACTCTTCACTTTTTGGCCACGGACAACGCAAAAAGTATTCCTTCAGTATATTCAATTGCTCCTTTGTTTTTCTCACACGTCCAGCGACAGTCAACATTGATGATGAGCAGGAAAGACTGGGGCCTGTAGTATTTGCTTTTGTAACCTTTGCACATTTCTTTGAGGACTTGGAAATTCCTGGAAACTTGGAAACATGTAAAGCATTGAAGGAGGATGAAGTGGAGATAGGTTGCTCTGGTAGTTCCCGAGACTCATGAGCCTCGCTGTAACGTTCACATTCCACTTCTTCATGATGAGTATTACCATCATCTTTACACTTTACCTCATGGGCTACCTTCGTCTCATCTTCTTGTACCTCTCCTTCACCAAAGGTTTTGAGGGTGTTTGATAGAAAAACCTGAAAAAAACCTGACTTACTTGAACCTCTTCTCTGTGCTCTCTGACCATGACTACCTCCTTTTACATCTTTGCATTGCTGCTGGTCAGTGACCAGAGACAGAGGCTGATGTTGCAGCTCATTCTCCTCTTGAGTGGCAGAACACGTTAACCGTGGCATCCCTCGTCCATTTCGCAACTGGTACCGACTATCACTGAACCATTTCCGAATCTCGTTGCGACTAAGGCCCGTCTCCTCTTGCAGGCGTCGGAGCTCTGTCTCAGAAGGCCAGTTCTCTTGCAGGAAGCTCTTACGCAAAGCAATGAGCTGGGCTTTAGATTTTTTGTATCGTCCATGTTTTTGTTGAAATCCAAGAGAAGACTTTAAGGAGTCTTTAGGAGATGAGGCAGTTGATAGTGGTGTCACTAGGTTTTCCACAGGTGAATGGATTGAGTGGAAATGTATAGAAGGAGAGAATTCTAGTTTTGGGGGTTCTTTTTTTCGTATTTTGTATGACAAATGTGTTAAACAGTGTATGGAATCCTCTGTATGCTCTTTTTCCTCCATCACTACAAGGTCATCACATTCAGACTTCCTTTTCTTACTTTCTTCATGTACTAAGCCACTCGCACACTCTGGGCCTGCCAGCTTACATCGTGTCTCTTCAATGTCTTCAGAAGCCCAACTAATTCCATATTTTATGCGCTGCACCATGAACCAGACTTTGACTTTATCCAGTGGAAGTGCACAAACATGAGCCAATGTGCTCACTTCTTGAGATGTCGGGTAGGGAAAGACATTGAAGGCCTGCACCAGCGCAGGAATAGCGTCCAGCTCCTTTGTCTGATCTGACTGGGTCCACACAAGCTTTAGCCCCTCTGACACCAAAGGAAGACATACTACAGAGTTACTGTTCGTGCTAAAGCTCACGGCATTGCTTCCGCTTGTGTTCATTTTCACACTGTGATCAGAGGAGCTCATATGTGCCTTTCTATTAGTTTTAAGGTGGCTTGGGGACTTGAGCCGGTGTGGACTGCTGGACTTCTTTGATGATGACTGTCCAGGGAAGGTAATAGTCATGTCATTGTCACTCTGCACGTCCATCAGGAATGTTAGCTACAATTGCTATAAATTGAAGAAGAAAAAAAATGAATAAAAATTTGCCCACGTTTACAATTTTAGATTATTGCATCTTACTATGGTTGAAAATAACAAAGACAAGAAATGTGATGTATGGCAGTGGTGTAAAACTGGTATAAATGGTATAAAACTGGAATATGCCTATTAGAAATAGCACACTTGTTTGATTAAAGTGGATCAGGGCAAAAGTGTGGCTGTTAACCAAGTGCCATATTACATGTTATACATGTCATATTAATGTCATTGTAGTGGAGGACTCGTCCATATGATTTCTTGACTCTGTTGCGTTTATGCGCTACGACATGCAGTTACAGCACGTGTATAAAAGAGAGGCAGAGCAAGCAAGTGCATATTTAGAGATTTGGTGTGAGTATTGGTTGTTCAGAAATGTCAGTTTTACTTCACTCGTTCATTTTTCTTTCATCCAGTCCCCCCCTCCCCCCTAATGCTCTCATTCCTGCATTGTTGCGGCCCGCAAACGACTTGGTTTTAGTAATGCGACTGATTTACTATTTGAATATTAATGGACCTATGATTTTATACTGCCACAGACTGTTTCACAGTTTGCATCGCATAAACTAATTAAGGTAAAAAACGGCTGTTTCTAAACAATAAGCCACTGGAATACGGGTGGGGAAAAGACTAATTGGTAGCGGAGTTCCTTACTACTCTTCTTCGAGTTTATTGACCGACTGCTGGCCAACATTTAAGGAGTATACCGTCACCTAGTGTACGGACAGAGGTGGTACGCTTATTGCCCCACCCCAACCCACTCAAAGTGATTTGCACAGTGCACGGTTGTATACATGAAAATGCATGTCACAAGGATGATGCTTGATGCTTATTCACAGATCCACCAGCTGAAATGATCTTCTTTGCCGTTTCTGATTCACTTAGAAAGCCAACCAAAGGGTTTTTCACTCATTACACTGAGCTCTTAATATTTTGAGCAACCTTTTACACTTGAGATGGAAAAACATTTTGCAACATTTTTTCTATTTTCTGCTGCTACTTTTAAAGAGGAAACAGTTCTTACTGGTCAGGACTGGCGCACTATAACGAGAACTGATTAATTTGGTGAAGTTGCTTTACTCCTGCCCTTGTGTAGTACAGATTTGTCTTTGTTGAAACATTGGTACCTTAAAAAAGCTCTAAATCTCAGATTTAAATAGATTTGTAACACATTTTAAATTAAGGCTATGCAAGATAAAAAAGACACACAAACTTAAGTAGTAGCCAAAAAAAAAAATACAGCTCAATGACATTTCATCCCCACTGTCTAACAAGGTAAAACAATACTTGCCATTTTACATTGATTTGGTAAATATGGCAATGATTTTGACAAACTATAGACCTGCTTACAAATATGAAAATTTATAAATGGTATATCAACAAAAACATATTTAACTAAGACATTTGTTATCAATTTGAGTTTAGAAAGCCAATGGATTTGGGCATTAAAAAGTACGTGTTATGCAATTAAATCTTTTGAGTTTTGTTTGTTTTGCATTTGGCCTACTTCTCACATGTACCAAAAGAAAAGCGGGTTATTCCATGTGAAAGAGGGTTTCCAGAACCCCCATCACATATTTTGTAGTCACTGCAGAAGTTAGAAAGTCATATTTTTTAGCAGTTACAAATGTATAGTTCTCTTTGCATCCATTTGAAAAAAAGAATCGCTTCCAAAATCTCATGGGTGGCGTGAACGTTAGAAATTACCTGTTTTAATACGACCATTTTATTAGACTAAAATGCAACCCTTCAACTTACAGCCTTATCTGTGTCTGTGTTAAAATGAAAAACAGTGATGACTGAACTTAAGAATGCTGCCATCATATTGGAAAGTACCTTATTTTTTTATAGAATAAACAAACCTGTTTTCACTTTGAACAAAGTCTTCATTTCATCAACATGCACTTTTTAATTCAGCTTCCTGACATTTTCCTAGTAATTTGAATGTTTATATTTGTGAAGATAACTTTGAGTATCGTCTACTTAATATGATTTAAATATTCCCATTGTCTGAACTGATATTTTAGTAGTCAACCTTATTGGCGATTTTTATTTAACTACACTCAAGTTTATTGTCACAGCACAAGCTGCCTATACAAAGTTTTATTAAGCTTTAACTCAACACTAATCAACTACTTTACCTAGAAATTGTGGCAATTCGTTTCCAGACTTGAAGTCAGCTTAATACTAAAAGTATTTTCCCCCCTTGGATGTTGTGTGAAGCTAACCTAACTGGAAGTGTTGAGTAAGATTTGCCAGGGTTAATAAAAAATATTTTAAAAAACCTTGGACATTTAGGAATTTATGTCCAAGCAGCAAGACGCAGGGAAGACGGAAGACGAGTGCACAAGTTCGGGATGTCTGACCTCTGTGAAGTTGGCCCTTCATAAAAAAATAAAATAAATTTGTTCTGTGTTTGTGTTGATTGATTGTACCAATTAGGTTTTTGAGATATTATCACGGGCGCGAGAAGAGGTTTTAAGTAGGGGGGGCTGCCAACTAAAAGTAAAAGTGTGACGTAATTGTTTTATTTTTTTTATATGGGTTGTGTGCGTGTAAAAAAGCATAAAAAACTATAGGAAGAAACGTGAATTAAAACCCAAAACTTGCTGCAAAAGTAAAGTGCGCATGCGCAGGAACACTTGGTAAGACGTCTCGATAGGTAGGATAATTTGTCAGAACAGCGGCAGTGTTACTAACAAACCCATTAACCTACCTACTACTACAGGTGCTGAGTAAACAAACACTAAGTGCACGGCGGCAGTGTTATTAATAATCCCAGGTCTTTACAGGGCACCAAACGTGGCCTTGTGTACCGGTGTGTTGCTAATGAAGAGCCTGACGACATCTCTGCTTTAGAGGCTTTAGCGCGAGCGTCCTTGATTGGCCATCATATTGTTCAAATTATACATTTCCTCAACAAATATTTACTCAATAAATAATTTTCAAATATATTAGGCGCAACCCTACACCACTGTTTTAACCAAGTTTACCCTAATTTTAACCTAATTTATGTCCATTTCTTTTTTCTTTTACTTTTTAAAGTTGTTGCTGCGTTTAATATGCTATGCAGCTTCCCGCGCCTATGATGCCAAGTGGACTGCCAGCACCTTTGATCTGATGCTAGGACAGCTAAATATTAGATCCCTTTACATCTAAAGCAGTTATCGTAAATTAAACTTATACTGATCAGGGAGTTAATATATTTTGTCTAACAGAAACTTGGATTAGACCAAATGAGTACTTGGCCGTAAATTAGGCTAGTTCCAGACACAGCTATTTACACTTTGCCTTGCTGTGTGGATGTTCCAGGAGATGCATAAACAAGTTCTTGTCCAAAATGCAACAGCCAGAGTCCTTACTAGAACCAGAAAGTTTCTAGAAGAACCATATTACCTCTATTTTATCCACACTACATTGGCTCCAGTAAAATTTCTATAAAACACTGAATGATTCCACCCCACATTACCTGAGCAAACTTTTGGTCTTTTATAAACATTCTGCATGTTTATGTGGGCTGTGTTAACCTTTAAAATTTGACACGGCACACATCTGGGCCTTATGTCGAATGTTTACATGGCTGAGTTCTGGCTCTTATGTGACCCACGTATGGCCGACACACCAAAAACCAGTGGAACCCCAGATCTTGATCAAAACTGCACCAAGCCTACACTTCTCTATAATTGAAATGTTCAGAGGGAAGTCTAAAGGAAGGGGCTGTATTTGTTGTGGATTTTAAGTTCCAAAACAGCTAGCTTCAGCCAACTTACACCAAAATCACAGACTATACCTTGAATATAAAAGTCTTTATTTTAGGTGAGGATAATAAAACATTACCCACTTAAGTGTCAATTTAGTTCCGTTCCA
>JAOUQW010028857.1:0-10495 GCA_028565825.1 Olivaichthys viedmensis
GAAATTGATTCTTCGCATATCCCAGCATGTTGGTAAGCTGGGGTCAGAGCGCAGGGTCAGCCATGATACAGCGCCCCAGGAGCAGGGAGGATTAAAGGCTTTGCTCAAGGGCCCAACAGTGGCAGCTTGGTGGAGCTGAGGCTTGAACCCACGACCTTCTTCCCTAACCACTGAGCCACCACTGCCCCTGGGAGCTTGTTAGAAAGAAGAAGAAAATAAAGGTAATCAAAAGAAAGAGCGCTGATTAAATTGACCATGACAGCTACAGCCGGTATTTTTTGCACATCCTGCACAATCTGTACAGCTCTTTCATTCTTTCGTTTCATTTAATCTCAAACACAGATATATTGTACATATATTTTTTAATTTATTATTTATTTATTTTTTATATTTTTATTGTACTTTTTCTATATTTATGTTCTTACGGTACTTGCTTTTTATTTTTTATTTCCATTCTATGTTTATTGTTATGCACCAACATACCAAGGCAAATTCCTTGTATATAAAAACCTACCTGGCAATAAATCTGATTCTGATTCTGAAATTGTAGTGTTCTAGAACTAAATTCACGATCCAATAATGTGAACATATCACAATATGCAATGACGCAAACAACCCGGTTCATAGGAGTTAGAAACTTGCTTGTCTCGTGTTCATTTATAGCCGTCCGGATGCAAAGAGTTTTATCAACGAGGAGTCAATGTGCAAATATTTTATTACAGACGACATCCTGAGAAACTAATCCCATCTAGATAGGGGTAAGCACACAGTCACAGGGAGACGTCATAATTTATTCAAAAATCTGTTTGTGTTCGTCAAAACCAGTATTATACCTGTGGTACCCATCTGACTACACGTTTAGCAGACACCGCAAAGCTTTCCTAGTTACCATGACAACTGGCCACGTCCCAAATGAAATACTGCCATACTAAATAGTACGCAAAAGTTAATAATTAGTTAATAATTTGACAAACTATTTAGTACAGTAGTCTGGATAATTTGGACGTAGCCGTACACTCCTAGTTTCTAAAAAGAAAACTCTGTTGTAGGGTTCTACAAAAAAAAACTTTAGGGTTCTAGATTTAACCCTTTTTTTCTAAGAGTGTAGACAGACTGGAACTCACACTCGGTACATCATCATTCATCACAGCTTCTTCTTATCCGTATGCCCACTTTTCTATCTCAGCTAAGCAGAACAACTTCTTCGCAATATTCTAGTGAGTTTCTGGTGTTCCCATTCGGGTTTCGCCACGCACCATATTAAAATTTGCACAAAAACATTTCACTAAAGACAGTCCTTCATCTATCCAAGGCCCAAGGTGCTGCAATAGATATCTCTTATTAGGTTATGCCTGGCTGATGTTAAGAATGTGAGAGACCTCAGATATAATGACAGATTTTTACAATTTATTTTGTTGTTCTTCAGTCATACACTAGATTTGCCCAGAACAAAACACCACACACTTTCAGATTACACTTTCGTGTCCTGACTCTCAAAACTCTCTGGGATTTTGCAGAATTTCTTGTCATCAAATGTGACTTTAGATTAAAACCAATATGGCGGATAACAGATAGGCACAGCTTGCTATGCTGTGAAAACAACAACCAAAAAGATGTGGCTGAGAAGACAGGGAGGTGAGACGGAATTAAAACTTGAGGATAGTCCATATAGAAGACTTAACAGCTATGTGCTAGCCGCCATGCTTGTGACGTCTCCCATAAATATCTACAAATTTGGTTCAGCTCACTGGTTATCGGCCTTTTAGGCATGATATCAAGATTGCATTTTATAAGAGGCAGTCAGCGTTCCTCCTCACGCTACAGGATGTCGAGTCGTAAATATTGAACATTTGGAGTGGACATGACGAGACTGTCGGAGGGATTAATATTGGATTATACACACCCCACACGACAGGAAAATCTGAGACCAGCCTGAAATCGGGATCATCTGAAGGGGTGAATCAGTTTCAAAATCGGCCTGATTATCCTGTAGTGTGAACCAGGCATTACACACATTCATACACATGGGGTTTAATACTGGATGACGACTCTTGTTGTTAGACATTGAAGAAGCCAACATACTTCATAAGGTGTGATACACAACTCCGAAAAACTTTAACGGAGGTCCATCCTTCTGTTTTCATACAAAAGTTTAAGAAAGAAAAGTTAGTTAATCAGTATTGAAAAAAACGTGTTTACACTTAATTGAGGTGGAAAAGATGGCGTATGGATACAGAGACAACGTAATAAAGGGGTGAAGGAAACAGGCTTTTTGCCATTGAACGATGATGTAGCAAGTGTGCGTTCCAGTCTCTACATGAATGTGTTTGTGTTTGGCTTGCGCTATGTAATGATGTCATCTTGTTGCACTTCTTCACAATATTCAGTATGACAGCAGTTAATGGAAACACAACAATTCACACAATTCACTTCAGCAGTACAACAATTCAATTCAGCAATTTGCTTTTGCTGTCATTTTAGAAATTCGCTTTAAGGCCTATTCACACCAGACAGAAAAAAAAATCATAATAAAACATGCATTTCTATGAGTGCCTTCACATCGAGACAGACACTGCCGTAATGTGTCATTTTATTTTTCAGTGCTGTCTCAATTTTTCACATTTTCCGGATGTGGTGGAAACCTCATCAACCAATCAGACACAGAATTTTATTCATGTTATAGAGAGCTTACGTGATGGCAACCTGTCAACAGCGGCCACCATGTTTCATCAGAGGAGGCTGTCGAGGTAAACAGCATTTTTGGGCAGAGTTTGTTGCTCCAAGAATAAAGAGGCCAGCATAAGGTCGGATTTGAGGGAGCATCGCACGTGTCCTTCTTGGAGAAAGCAATCCCACAATTCGGTTCACAATTCAAGTTCCATGAAAGCTTAAGAAACATGGCACAAAGAACTTTTGAGAACTTGTGATAGTATCATAAACTGTGGTAAACGGTTAGGCAATTATTGTGATGAGAAATTTTAATATCTGCACACGCCATAATTTTTCAATGCTATTTATCTCTCATCCTTGTCAGTCCTGGTATTATTAATTAAGTTTGCAAGGTGATGAAAAGACCAGCCGCCAATTAATGTTTTCAAATCCCAAAAGAGTCGGGAGCCTCGCCGCCTGACGGCACACGAGAACTTTCATAATCCTACTTTATTATGCTCTTGAATAGACAACTGATTTAATCATTTCCGTGTGACGTTGTCCGGGGCGGAATGGAAACAGGAAATAATGAATATAAACCCAATAATGTGCGACCTGAGACATCAAAATGAGCCTTAGTGAATTATGCAGTCAGTTTATCCGAATGCTACACGTGTGTGGGTGTGGTGAGCGTTCACGGTCCACTCCACTTTGAACTGGGAGGGCGAGATCGGGGCGAATTTGAGGTGTTTCACTTGATCTGGACTTCAAATGTCACCTGCAAATAAGCATCATGCTGGCACTGCCATACCCGAGCCTCAGCTTTATCTCCCTCCTCCATGTCGTCCCTTCTCTGTCTCTGTGATTCCTCTCTCTTTCAAAAGACTTGCTTTAAAGAATTAGAGCACAGAGGTAAAGCAGACCTTAACAGCTCAGGTTAACTGTAAAATTGATTCTTATGGGTAAAGGTTTACTCGGAGAACCTGCAGGTCTCTCCAGCACATTCTCTCTGTACCTTTCATCCCATGATATGCTTCCTTCGAGAAGCAAATTTTAAAAGAATTTCTAATGTAATATTGGCACATGCCTAGTTTCCATCAACAACTGTTAACGACAAATAATAAATTGTAGCCAGTGGTAATTAAACCAACACGGACAACAAAGACATATCTTTGGGGTCCTTTATTCTGACAAAAAATGCACTAAATAAAGTGCTTTAAATAAAATACCCAAATAAAATAATCAAATACAACACGGTAGTGGTCTTTGGTTCGTGTATCCTCACACACCATCTCACATGTGGCACACAGCCAGATTATACTCGTTTCATATACTCTCATGAGTTCTTATATGCCATTTTCGAGCACCCACACGATAAATCTGAACCTTCATTCCAATAAACATTCAAGGCACCCGAACCCCAGTCACAGCTCGCATGCTCATCTTGCCCAGGCCGCTCCCTTCCAATTTGTTCATTGCGCATGCGCGCCTAAAGCCGTGGTCACACCAGAACTCCGCCCAGCTCGACACTCAGACCTCTCTTGAAGTGACAGAGCCTCGTTAGTGTACTAAGTGCGTTAAAGACACCACTTGGCTACAAAATAGTATCAAAACTATGTCACCCTTTAGCAAGCAGGACAGGCTACGCAGGCAGATGTCTGGGGCCCCAAGCATTGAGGAGGCCCCCAAAAGCTGGTCACTTATGTTCATGGAAATGTCAAATGTCAAAATGCGAAATCCTCCGATGGGCAATGTACCCCCTACAGGAGCCCCATCTTAACAGCATGTCCTTAACCTGTGTAGGTTTGTTTAAATAAATGAGGCTAGTTAGCTTTTCATTTTGGAGCCTAATAACCTACTCGGTTATAACAGGGATCAGGAAAGTTATTGGTTTTACCTGAACAGATTTCTGACATAATTATTTTGTTCCCCTGGGGCCTCCACTGTTTCTAGAATCTCTTCTGAAAATTTTAGCTAATTAGCAAAGCGTTTACCAGCCACAACTAAGCTTCCCCATGACAACTGCCCACTGCCCGTGACCAAAACCAGCATACTACTGTACTAAACAGTGCTGCAAAATAGTACACCAACATTGGTGCTATTCTGACATACTCTCTTAGAAAAAGAGAGTTCTTCAAGGGTTTTTTGGACAGTTAAGGGTTCATAACTTCCTAAAGGGGTTCTTCTTGGAACACTCTGATAGAAAAACACTCTTTAAGGGTTCCCCAGCGGGACAAGCTAAAGAACGCTTAAGGGTTCTAGGTGTAACCTTTTTTCTAAGAGTGTATTATTGAGTATGGTAGTATGTGGTCTAAGAAGTAGCCGTATAAAGACTAGAATACGTACATGCTATCATTTTTTGCAAAATCTTCTTTTTATCCATACCCCATCATTTCCACCTCAGCCATCCATGTCTTAAAATTATTGTGATATTTTGGTCATTTTTTAAATCTCTATAATTTCCACCCAAAATTGTACAAAATAAACCCAAAGATAAATGGTAATTTTATTTGTGTCTCCCCCTCTTGCTCTCTTTTTGTCTCTTCCCCTTCTTCTCTCTCTCTCTTCTACATAACCCAACACCTTATCAGTGCTATAATGGGCGGAGGGGTCAGACAATGGGCTGACTACAGCTGAGTATTAGCATTAGCAGATTGTATTTCCATTAGACGTGGTATCAGCAGATTAGCTGGCGAAATCGTGGGAGAACTGGAAAGCCACCGTGGCATCTGCACAAGCTTTGCTCTGATGAATGACACGAATCTCTGACCTCGGAGAGTTTGAGCAAATCTTCTCATTAGGAGGCTGTGGCATTTTGAGTCAGCACATGCGAGGAGGAAGAGAGAGAGAGAGAGAAACAGAGAGGGAGGATATGTATATCGCGCTGTGATTAGATGCACTCTCAGCAGCTTTGTTTTTTTTTCTTCCCGTCCTGGAGAAGCCAAAGCCATCTGTCTTGCTATTGCTCCCGCAATCCGTCTCAAATCTTCAGCAGGCACAGCAAGGAATCGCTTTGACTTACAAAAACCTGCACAGACCCCTCTGGGTTGAAAAGTTTTTCCTTTTCAATCCAGAGGTTGCCAATTGTCGTAGGAGATGCATATGTTCCTCGTTATGTTATCATTGGTGTTAGGTGTAGAGTTTTTAGGTACGAAGAAACTCATGGACCTGACTTGTAACTCACTCAATCATGTTTTGCAGGCCGAAAATTGTATTCAACGGAAATTGCCCTCCTCACTCAAGCTCTACACAAAGCCAGGGAGAACTCTATGTATTCTGTCCTCATCCTCCTTGACCTGTCTGATGCCATTGACACTGTGAATCCCCAGATCCTCATTTCCACTCCTGCTGACTTGGAAATTGGGCCTACGCTCTGACCTAGTCCTCGTTATACCTACAGGATTGATCCTTTCCCATAAGTTGGAGAGGTTCAGTTTCATCACATCACAGCCTTACTACTGGAGTCCCTCAGGGGTTCACTGGTTCTCTCTTTATATCAAATCACTGGGCTCAGTGATAAGGTCTCATGGCTTCATCTGAAACTCAACCGTGACAAAACTGAACTGATATACCTACCGGCAAAGAACTCCCCTCTGTTGGACCTGTCAATCACCGTTGAAAGCTTCACAGTCCATCCGGCACACACGGCGAAGAATCTTGGTGTGATTTTAGATGACGTGCTTAACTCCTCAGATCACATCACATCAATCACCAGATCCTGCAGATTCCTTCTTCATAACATCAGAAGAATACAACCTTTTCTGACTACAGAATCTGCTCAACTCTGACACAAGCTCTAGTTATTTCTAGACATGACTGCTGCAACTCTTTTCTTTGCTGGTCTCCCTTCATATGCGATATCTCCTCTACAGAGCATTCAGAATGCTGCTGCCCTCCTGGTTTATAATCTTGCAAAGTTTTCTCATGTGACCCCACTATTGAGGTTACTCCACTGGCTTCCTGATGCAGCAAGAATCAAATTCAAAACTCTTGTCTTTGCATTCCAGGCCCTGGTTCAAAACTACACACCTGCACGCCAACTCAGGTCTTCAACTTCGGGGTGCCTGGCGTTTCCTTCTCTGAGTTCTAAAAATGCTTGCAGCACAAGATCTCAGTGCTTCAGGGTCCTGGCTCCACAGTGGTGGAACGAGCGTCCCCCTCCACTCCATATGACCCCATGTCTCTATTCCTTTCGCAAAGGTCTAAAGACTTTCCTCTTCCGACAGTATCTAGGATAACACCTTATTTTCTCTGCACTTAACTTTTATTGATTGCCTTTTGTACTACGTCTTTTATAATTTATAAAAAATATATATACTATATATTTTTATTTATTTTTATAATTTATTTGTATGATGTATACATTTAGGTTTGAAATTGTCTTTTTCGTCACTGATTGTCTCTTGTATTCTTATGTTGTCATCTCATAATTATCGTAATTACAACATGACATGAACACACTATTTGGACCTAATTATTCTAAGAAATGTTTCTGAAAATAGCTGAGTCTAAACACAGGCCCAATTGGACCCAGGTGCAAACCTTACAGCTGGCAAAGTTGGTGGGGAAAAAAAGAAAAAAGGATCCAACCTGACCAGCCAGGATAAGAAAAGTGCCTGGTAAGAGGTGGCTGAGGCAGTTAGTGCCTTGTCACCAGCCATTTTCGGCACAGCTGAAGAATGAGAAAAAGGCAGTACAGCATTCTGTCGAAAAGTCGCATTGATCTTGGAATATGTAAGAAATTACAGGTAGACATGGGCAAGTGAAATATTAATATATTTATTCATAGCAAATAAATGAGAATGAATTAAACACCCAAGCATAAAGTTCATCTCTATATTAGTGTTGCCGCAGGTGGAGGGCCACCTGCCAAGCCTCAAAGCAAAATGGCTGAAATTGTTTATTCCATGATAGGTTGCTTCAGCAGCTCCCAAATCTCATGAAAGTTTAAAAGCTAAGCTGAATGTATGTGGGTTATTGTGTGTGGCTTGTGTGCGTGGGGTGGTTGGTTAAGAATGAAAGCTCTTTGTAACTGGAATATTTATTATACATTCGCATAAATTTACACTGTGACCTTTTTCCACTTTTTTCCCTGTTGCCCTTGAAGCACAAAGTCAGGACCGCCTTAATCTCAGCTATTATTGTATTATTTCATCGTGTTGCAGGTGATACTTTATCTGGGATAAAAAGGATCCCCTCTCTTTATGAGCTCAGCATCACCAAACTATTTTCTATTTTAGTACATACATCTTTGAGACAGCTATATAACCCTTGAAAATACTCTGCGCATTGACAGTCACTTAAAACTAAATGTTTATACATTGCGCTTATTTACCAAAAAACCACACAGAATATTAAGGACAAACTCCCTTCCAGACCAAGCAGTTGCATTAATTCATTTGGTTGATGCTTCTATCCAAAGGACCTTACAAGTCACGAGAATCCAATCCAAACTAGAGCTGAGCAGTTGAGGGATAAAGTCCTTGCTCATAAGCCCAACAGTGGCTCTCTGGCAGTCCTGGGATTTTAACTTTCAACCTTCCAGTCACAAGCACAGAATCTAAAACACTGAGTTACCCTGTCAAGCAAGCGGCAAACTGACAAGATATCAGACGTCTTTACAGTCAGTGCTTAGAATCGACGAGCTGATACAAATGGGTGTAATATTGCTGAGCAACACTGCACATATGTGTTCCCCATTGCATTGTGGGATTGATCCGGCATTTTTGTTGTGAACAGATCGCCCAGATTTGTAGACAGGGAGCAGATAATACAAACTGCACTTTTCAGTTTGTTTGTGACAAATAATGCTGCCTAACATGCTTAGAGGGAACTTAATAGAGAAAGAACTATTTAAAGGATGCAAAAATACAAAATTTTGAGAAAATCATATTTCATTCTAGATGGTCGCCAAACGTTCGCTCCTCCGATGGCAACAGCATTTAAGCCTGTGAAAAGGTTTTCATTCACATGTACCTTATGAACAAAACATTTTTTATTTTGTGTTCGTATTGTATTTTGAACAGTTTTTCGATGTGCCTCACCGCATTTAATGAGCGTTATACCAGATGTGCAATCATGTAATAGTTTTAATGATTGGAAAAGAGCAACATCAAATTTGACAGCACAACAAACGTAACTTCTAGAGTTATTTGTAAAGGAGATAAACACCATTGGACCAAGCATGTGATCTTGTGGCACTCCTGTATCGACCTGGACATACTGACATCTGCCCATTGAAAATCGATAGGCCCTTTCACTTTAATATCGTATGTTTTTTCAAAGGGAATGTTTATGGGGATTTTATGTGAATTCTGACCTTGTAGAAACAGCAGAAATGTGAAAAAATGTCTATCACAAAAAGGGAGATTTAAAAAAAAAAATATCTCCATGACTATGAGTTTGGGTGCCGTTCTTTGGATTACATCATCTAGTTATTTGCATAGCAATAGCTCATAAAAACATACAACAATTGACATTTTCTTTTGTCAACTTAATGGAGATTTGCTTATAACTTGCAAAACATTTGAAATGTTGAAATGAATATGTACTGTACCTGGTGTTAAAGGTAGATGAAAAAGCAAAAGAGGCTTGTGCTTGACCTATTCAGGTAGCATACAACGGGGGAAATTGATATCTCTTATCACCTTAAACCACACAAATATAAATATTGCATATCACGTAAGCCCTGTCCAAATTCCAGTTGCCCAGTTTCTCTTAAGTTCAAAACAAATGTAAATGAGAATGTATTTCAATATGAATTTAGTGGCCTGAGAACATCTCACAAAGGCACAAAAGGCACATATTCAGGCATGTTCAGTTTTGCCTGGATAAACATCACCAGCCATGGGGCTTGGATTTTATGCCTGACAGATAAGCTAGGTTGTGAGGCGAATAAGGACTGCTATAAATGGGCCGCTGCACACTAGGTAGAAAAATTGTTTCAAGATGGATGTGGGAATTATGGAAAAGAATAGAGAGAAACTTGGAAAGTGAGAAACTGCCAGGAAGGGCAAGTTAAGCGTATCGGCTGTGTGTGTGTGTGTGTGTGTGTGTGTGTGTTAATGCCATTAATGGTACCTACGTTCCCATACTCACCACTCCATTTCTCTCCCTTGCTTTCTTGTCCAGATACTCTCTTTAGCAGGGGTACTTGTCTGCATGCGGCACTCAATCCTGCTGCATTAGTAATCCATAATAGATCATTTCAGCCAAACAACACGTTTCTGAATCACATGCAGAATTCAGTCAAGGTGCAGCAGCGTAGATAAACCTCTTTCACGTAAATGGATGGCGTTTGTTTTTTATTACAATCATGCTGCACTGAAGGTTCTCTTCGGCTCGGTCATAAACACACATTTGTCTTGTTCCGTGTTTGCTCCTGAGTAATGAAATTACTGCAGTCTGATAGGAGGGGTGAGAAAATCTAATTGGCGATTGATTGCTACTAGATTGATTTGCTGGGACTGCAGGATATGTTATATATTTGAATCCATTGGTGAGGCCTCTAAGATTGACCAGGATGATCACAGCACACTATGAAACATTTAAGAATTAATTAGAAGTCTCATTTCTATATTAAGGCGAATATTGTGATAATCATTACAAAAAATGATATATTGTGCAGCTCTAATCATAAATCAAAGAATAGCCATGTCTAAATCATGTAAAATATACAGCACTGTGCAAAAGTCAGAGAGCACCCTTTTGTTTTACTCAGTTTTCAATCAAATGCACACTCAGTACTTTTTCTTAATTATTTGGTGGCAAAACAATAATGATGGGAAAATGTATTTAACAGAAAATCACACAAAAGTCTTCAACACTAAGTGCAGTATGAATATTT
>JAOUQW010028858.1:0-10492 GCA_028565825.1 Olivaichthys viedmensis
ATCTAAAAACACTGAAGCAGCAAACTTTGTGAAAATTTATATTTGTGTCATTCTCAAAACTTTTGGTCACGACTGTATATATACTGAATGAGTGATTCAGGTGACGGGAAACAGGTGAGTGAACAGGTGACCCGGAAGTGCTAGAATTCTGGAGATCGGGACCTATGGTGGTGAGGGGTGGTATTGTCCGGGGAGACCATGACAGAACCCCCCCCCCCTTCTCTATGGCCGGATCCTGACGGCCTGAAACTCCTGCGCCGGGGCCTACCCTGATGTGTAGGGGCAGGTCGACTGGGATTGTCTCTGTGGTAGTCCTGAATGAGGGATGGATCCAGGATGTCCTCAGCAGCCCTACTCTTGCTGAAGACCTCTGTTAGGTCTTTATATTGGACGAGTTCACCTCAATACTATGGTCCGGGCTCTCTACGGTTGTAGGTCTTCTATCAGCTGATAGCAGATGAAGTTTCCTGCGACTCCTGAGTCAATCAATGCTGTAACAGAAAAGTTCAAATCAGCCCAGTTTTCAATGGGAAAACATAGGGTGGTACGTTGGTGCCCCAGCTGAGTGAAACGCAGGTGACCCGGTTGGCCACAATAAAGGCATAAAATTGCCTAATACATCTGTCTCTCCTCTGGAGTTATCCTGGATTGGCCCAACTGCATGGTTTCCTGATGTGGAGCCTCCAGCGCCGAGTTGGGGACAGTACCAGACAGGAGAGTTCTACATGTCTGAGCAAATTATTTAAGGAAATGGTGAGCAGTATATAACGTTTCAAGGAAAGTGTCTCTCCTCTACACACCATCTCTATTTGAAGCTCAGGTGAGAGGCCATGGCAGTACATGGTGAGCAGCACCGGCTCGCGCCAGCCACTACCAGCGGCAATCGTGAGAAATTCAATGGCATAATCAGAAGAAGCGGTGCGCCGTGACTGACGGATTTCGCAGAGTTGAACCCTTGGGTCTCTTCCAGCAGATGGGTGGTCTAAGACGGCTTTGAGCTGGGTTAGAAATTGGCTTTCAGAAGTCAGTATATCGCTATTCTGTGACCAGTAGAAGCTGGTACTGCATCACAGGGGGCGCCCAATAGCGATGAAGCTCAGCCGACCAAACCCACTCTATTCCCGAACGGGGTTGAGCCAATCGTGCCTCGCCGAAGCGGATCTTGTTCAGAGACGCTGCCGGGGTCGGGTCCCCCGTCTCAGGCGCACTCCAGGCTTTGTGGAGCACTCCACCATGTGCTCCGGGAGCCATCCAAAGCCGAAGCTGGGGACACTCAATGACGAGACCAGGGTGTGAACAGGACAGAAACCAAAACATAAAAATGAACACATGGCGCTTTTTTCGTCACGGCAACCACCAAGCGCGGTCACATGCACAGCTGTGCACCGCGGAGCGTCCATGAAAGTATGTCTGTCTTCATGTTTAATTAATTAATGAATCTGATCAAAGAGGGGAGGTTAGGGTTTGGTAACAGGAAACAGAATTCTTTTTCAACTTCAGTTAATGCACTAATGTAAACTTGATAAAGATATTACAGAGTTATGTTGATACTTAAAACTTAAAAGTTATGTTGAAAAACATGTCCTTTTAAAAATACATGTCTGACATGTAACTGATATTAATAGAATATTTTGATTCAGATTTTTATTCTTACTTTCTTCTAATTGTATTTTCTTCAGATTTTCTCATTTTTATTCTTGTTTGATTTTCTTCCTGACAGGCCTTGTTGAGTGAAGAGAGAAAATAAAGATAGGATAGGTAAGGCATTTCTCATTGTTAATGATGGACAGTGAATACATTATTCGGCTTGCTTGAGACTAGCCAGGATAATGAAGAATTTAATTTTAATAATTTAGAAGATGGGCAACATGCATCAGATGCCTAGGGGTCAGGTAATGAGTCATTGTCAGGAGAAGTGGTTTTTGATGAAGAGGGTTGTGCTGACACTGATTCATCAAGGAATGATCTGGTTGCTTCTCTGGCAGGCTGGACCTGTTAAGTATGGCATCTCTATGATTGCTTTATCTGCCATTCTGACCATACTTAGAATGCATCTCCCTTTCCTTCCTAAAGATGGTAGAACTCTCCTTAGGACTAAGATCTCTTACAAAACAGAAATGATAGCTGGGGGTCATTTCCATTCCTATGGCATACTTAATTCACTGATTAAAACATTTGAAAATATATGGTCCAAAGTCCTTGATTGACATGTTTTTCGATTAAAGTTAAATTTTGATGGTATCCCACTTTTTAATAGAAACTCATGCAGTTTTGGCCAATACTTGGCATTCTTCAAAACTGTAATGACAAGAAGCCGTTTGTAATCGCTTTGTTCTGTGGGAGTTCAAAACCAAAATGTCTAAATGAGTATTTGAAAGATCTTGTAGCTGAATTACTATCACTGAGCAATGGGTTCATCATTAAGGGCACATTTTTCTTCCTGACTGTAAGCTGTATAATATGTGATGCACCTGCGAGGGCTTTCATCAAATCCATGAAGAGTCACACTGAGCACTCTGCCTGTGGTAGGAGTACCCAATATGGTCTGTATCTGAAGCACAGAATGACTTTTCCTGAGATGACTGCTCCTTGTAGGACAGACCTCTCTTTCAGACAAATGACAGATGAGGACCATCATATTGGAAAGTGCCCTCTGGTTGATGCATCTTATTGACATGGTTGGTGGTTTTCCTACTACTTTTAGATCTCTGGTTAAGTTCAGGACCACTCTGTGTTCGTCTTTCTACCCGGAAGAGTCATACAATTTCAGGTTTATTGATTGGGCTGAAGGATTGCGTGCCTTTTGAATTTGCACGTAAACCCAGATCACTAGCTGAACGACTGAGATGGAAAGTCACAGAGCTTAGGCAGTTCTTGTTATATACTGGTCCATTGGTTCTTTACAATGTTCTGGCCTCACCAGTATACAGTAATTTTATGCTTTTGTCTGTTGCTATTTATGTTCTTCTCAGTCCGAAATTATGCTCCCTGTTGAACGACTTTGCTCATACATGTCTAATGTCTTTTGTTGAGCACTTCAGCCAGCTGTATGGTTCTGAATTTGTGTTACAATGTTCATGGATTAGTACATCTCTCAGAGGATGTTAAGCAACATGGAAACTTTGATGAATTCTCTGATTTTCCATTTGAGAACTACTTAGGCCAGATTAAACAAATTGAACACCACAATGGCCCTGTTCCACTGATTTTTTCTGGGGTGGTAAAGCAGTTTCGAGAAGCTCAGCTTGGTGAGTCAGTCATTAAAACAACAAATGGAGACAACTGTGTGAAGATTAAAAACAGCATTGCTGAAGTTGTAAACATTATCCTTAGTGGAGGCAAAATGTATCTTGTTTACAAGGAGTATATACATAGAGATTCTTTCTTTGACTATACCATTAATTTATGTGACTTGGGAATTTTTGTAGGGAACAGTCTCTCAGAAGACGTGTATATCACACATTTTGATGATACTATTGAGAATTACGTACGTCAGGTTACTCTTTCAGGACAAATTTGTTGTTTTACCATTACTACATACTACTCGAAGAATTGGTGAGGAAATGGAAGACTAAATATGGAAGAAGTGCTGATTGGACAATCTGGAAATGATGCAGTTAGTAAAGCATTGTGTTTTTTAACCTAATGTCTATCCACTGCATCTGTAGCTTCTGTACGATTACCATAGACAAGAATTTCAACACGTTTCCAAAATAACTGAAAATCTGTTTACTCCAAACTGACTTATAATGAACGTCTAAGGGCAGTTGTTGGGACTGTCAAAAAACATTCATGCAAAGGCATATTTTTGTTGAAAGCTTTCATGAATTCTTCAGTCAAAAGTATTTGTAAATTAAGATGTAAATCGGTGTAATTCAACCTTTACATGTAAACACATGATGGTGCATAAATGCCATAAAACCTTTGGGAAAGTGTAAGTATAGGGAATTGCTTTTTACTGTATTGCTCCATTGTTGGAAAGTTGGATAAAAGTCCCATGTCAGTCTCATCCTAACACCTTTATTGTTAAGAGTGTATTGATTGTAGTTTTGAATTTGCGTTTGTAATGTTTGACGGCGGGCAGTGGAGGAAGGACAGACGGCAGGCCGAGTATCAAGAGCGGAGCTTTTATTTTTCTCTTTAACCCTTTTCAGGGGTGCTTTTCAGCGCGGTAAACTCAAAACAAAAGGAGAAAGTCAGAGAGTTAGGCTCTTTCTTTCTCAGGCTCCGTTCGTTGGCGTGCTCCTCTCTCCGCGAACCGGCCCCTACTGAGCCACAGAGTACACATATATAGGCAACCGGTGATCAACCACAGGTGAGAGTACTCACGCGATCACCTGTCAGCTCGCCGTGACCGCGCCCCCTCTGTCCTCCGCGACGCTCGGCCACGCCCCCGCTGCCACAGTGTTATATAAACGTTTATTGACGGAATTAAGCAAATGCTCTTAGACTTCTATTATAAGTGAGTTTGGTTTAAATAGCTTTTCTGTTCTTTTGAAATTTATGTCCGTTGAGATTAGGTTGAAATGATACTTTTTCAAGTGTGTTTGGCAACTCATACATACAATTTACATAAAAATTTTCTGTTGCCATTACCTATTATTTAGTGTATTTGTGAGTGCAGCCCACACCTTCAACTAAATGGTATGGAGCATGATTGTGGAACTGTGGTAGGGAAGACAGAACTCTGAGAACTTGGGCTGGAGTTCTGGGCGGCTTCTGCTTAGCGCGAGACTGCCAGGCCCCCAAGAACTCGGAGTTAAATTGGTGTATGCTGTATCGCGCAAGTCATGCCGAGGCCCAATATTCCAATCTGCAGCCCAAAGCCTTAACCACTGAGCCACCACTGATGACTGGTCCTCTATCTTTATCTGGATGTAGGTGTAGCATTTCTAGGAGAAGCTCCTGGTGAGGTTATGGTTTAGAAGTGTGATCTGGAAGTCTTTAGAGGAAGCATGAAGGGATTCGCTGTAAGACCTTCTTGAGGAAGTTTATCGTGGCAGGTTTGACTCATGGAATAGAAGTGAGAAGCAGAAACTCAAGTTGGTGTGGTCACGAAGAAATGTCATTAGGGTCGATGTGGGGTGTTCTTGTGAAATGTGAATGGTTCATCATTATCGGTGTGTTAGGATAACTGTGCTTGTCCGTTCAAGCCCCCCAAAAGCAGGAAGAGATGGGGTATGGAAAATAATGAGGTTAATGCCCATGTATAAATTTATTTCTTAATCAAAATGTATTTAATATATATATATTAAATACATTTTGATTAAGAAATAAATTTATACATGGGCATTAACCTCATTATTTTCCATACCCCATCTCTTCCTGCTTTTGGGGGGCTTGAACGGACAAGCACAGTTATCCTAACACACCGATAATGATGAACCATTCACATTTCACAAGAACACCCCACATCGACCCTAATGACATTTCTTCGTGACCACACCAACTTGAGTTTCTGCTTCTCACTTCTATTCCATGAGTCAAACCTGCCACGATAAACTTCCTCAAGAAGGTCTTACAGCGAATCCCTTCATGCTTCCTCTAAAGACTTCCAGATCACACTTCTAAACCATAACCTCACCAGGAGCTTCTCCTAGAAATGCTACACCTACATCCAGATAAAGATAGAGGACCAGTCATCAGTGGTGGCTCAGTGGTTAAGGCTTTGGGCTGCAGATTGGAATATTGGGCCTCGGCATGACTTGCGCGATACAGCATACACCAATTTAACTCCGAGTTCTTGGGGGCCTGGCAGTCTCGCGCTAAGCAGAAGCCGCCCAGAACTCCAGCCCAAGTTCTCAGAGTTCTGTCTTCCCTACCACAGTTCCACAATCATGCTCCATACCATTTAGTTGAAGGTGTGGGCTGCACTCACAAATACACTAAATAATAGGTAATGGCAACAGAAAATTTTTATGTAAATTGTATGTATGAGTTGCCAAACACACTTGAAAAAGTATCATTTCAACCTAATCTCAACGGACATAAATTTCAAAAGAACAGAAAAGCTATTTAAACCAAACTCACTTATAATAGAAGTCTAAGAGCATTTGCTTAATTCCGTCAATAAACGTTTATATAACACTGTGGCAGCGGGGGCGTGGCCGAGCGTCGCGGAGGACAGAGGGGGCGCGGTCACGGCGAGCTGACAGGTGATCGCGTGAGTACTCTCACCTGTGGTTGATCACCGGTTGCCTATATATGTGTACTCTGTGGCTCAGTAGGGGCCGGTTCGCGGAGAGAGGAGCACGCCAACGAACGGAGCCTGAGAAAGAAAGAGCCTAACTCTCTGACTTTCTCCTTTTGTTTTGAGTTTACCGCGCTGAAAAGCACCCCTGAAAAGGGTTAAAGAGAAAAATAAAAGCTCCGCTCTTGATACTCGGCCTGCCGTCTGTCCTTCCTCCACTGCCCGCCGTCAAACATTACAAACGCAAATTCAAAACTACAATCAATACACTCTTAACAATAAAGGTGTTAGGATGAGACTGACATGGGACTTTTATCCAACTTTCCAACAATGGAGCAATACAGTAAAAAGCAATTCCCTATACTTACACTTTCCCAAAGGTTTTATGGCATTTATGCACCATCATGTGTTTACATGTAAAGGTTGAATTACACCGATTTACATCTTAATTTACAAATACTTTTGACTGAAGAATTCATGAAAGCTTTCAACAAAAATATGCCTTTGCATGAATGTTTTTTGACAGTCCCAACAACTGCCCTTAGACGTTCATTATAAGTCAGTTTGGAGTAAACAGATTTTCAGTTATTTTGGAAACGTGTTGAAATTCTTGTCTATGGTAATCGTACAGAAGCTACAGATGCAGTGGATAGACATTAGGTTAAAAAACACAATGCTTTACTAACTGCATCATTTCCAGATTGTCCAATCAGCACTTCTTCCATATTTAGTCTTCCATTTCCTCACCAATTCTTCGAGTAGTATGTAGTAATGGTAAAACAACAAATTTGTCCTGAAAGAGTAACCTGACGTACGTAATTCTCAATAGTATCATCAAAATGTGTGATATACACGTCTTCTGAGAGACTGTTCCCTACAAAAATTCCCAAGTCACATAAATTAATGGTATAGTCAA
This sequence comes from Olivaichthys viedmensis, assembly GCA_028565825.1. Classification (NCBI taxonomy): domain Eukaryota; kingdom Metazoa; phylum Chordata; class Actinopteri; order Siluriformes; family Diplomystidae; genus Olivaichthys; species Olivaichthys viedmensis. The sequence continues at coordinate 7,107 of JAOUQW010028858.1, forward strand.
AGAAAGAATCTCTATGTATATACTCCTTGTAAACAAGATACATTTTGCCTCCACTAAGGATAATGTTTACAACTTCAGCAATGCTGTTTTTAATCTTCACACAGTTGTCTCCATTTGTTGTTTTAATGACTGACTCACCAAGCTGAGCTTCTCGAAACTGCTTTACCACCCCAGAAAAAATCAGTGGAACAGGGCCATTGTGGTGTTCAATTTGTTTAATCTGGCCTAAGTAGTTCTCAAATGGAAAATCAGAGAATTCATCAAAGTTTCCATGTTGCTTAACATCCTCTGAGAGATGTACTAATCCATGAACATTGTAACACAAATTCAGAACCATACAGCTGGCTGAAGTGCTCAACAAAAGACATTAGACATGTATGAGCAAAGTCGTTCAACAGGGAGCATAATTTCGGACTGAGAAGAACATAAATAGCAACAGACAAAAGCATAAAATTACTGTATACTGGTGAGGCCAGAACATTGTAAAGAACCAATGGACCAGTATATAACAAGAACTGCCTAAGCTCTGTGACTTTCCATCTCAGTCGTTCAGCTAGTGATCTGGGTTTACGTGCAAATTCAAAAGGCACGCAATCCTTCAGCCCAATCAATAAACCTGAAATTGTATGACTCTTCCGGGTAGAAAGACGAACACAGAGTGGTCCTGAACTTAACCAGAGATCTAAAAGTAGTAGGAAAACCACCAACCATGTCAATAAGATGCATCAACCAGAGGGCACTTTCCAATATGATGGTCCTCATCTGTCATTTGTCTGAAAGAGAGGTCTGTCCTACAAGGAGCAGTCATCTCAGGAAAAGTCATTCTGTGCTTCAGATACAGACCATATTGGGTACTCCTACCACAGGCAGAGTGCTCAGTGTGACTCTTCATGGATTTGATGAAAGCCCTCGCAGGTGCATCACATATTATACAGCTTACAGTCAGGAAGAAAAATGTGCCCTTAATGATGAACCCATTGCTCAGTGATAGTAATTCAGCTACAAGATCTTTCAAATACTCATTTAGACATTTTGGTTTTGAACTCCCACAGAACAAAGCGATTACAAACGGCTTCTTGTCATTACAGTTTTGAAGAATGCCAAGTATTGGCCAAAACTGCATGAGTTTCTATTAAAAAGTGGGATACCATCAAAATTTAACTTTAATCGAAAAACATGTCAATCAAGGACTTTGGACCATATATTTTCAAATGTTTTAATCAGTGAATTAAGTATGCCATAGGAATGGAAATGACCCCCAGCTATCATTTCTGTTTTGTAAGAGATCTTAGTCCTAAGGAGAGTTCTACCATCTTTAGGAAGGAAAGGGAGATGCATTCTAAGTATGGTCAGAATGGCAGATAAAGCAATCATAGAGATGCCATACTTAACAGGTCCAGCCTGCCAGAGAAGCAACCAGATCATTCCTTGATGAATCAGTGTCAGCACAACCCTCTTCATCAAAAACCACTTCTCCTGACAATGACTCATTACCTGACCCCTAGGCATCTGATGCATGTTGCCCATCTTCTAAATTATTAAAATTAAATTCTTCATTATCCTGGCTAGTCTCAAGCAAGCCGAATAATGTATTCACTGTCCATCATTAACAATGAGAAATGCCTTACCTATCCTATCTTTATTTTCTCTCTTCACTCAACAAGGCCTGTCAGGAAGAAAATCAAACAAGAATAAAAATGAGAAAATCTGAAGAAAATACAATTAGAAGAAAGTAAGAATAAAAATCTGAATCAAAATATTCTATTAATATCAGTTACATGTCAGACATGTATTTTTAAAAGGACATGTTTTTCAACATAACTTTTAAGTTTTAAGTATCAACATAACTCTGTAATATCTTTATCAAGTTTACATTAGTGCATTAACTGAAGTTGAAAAAGAATTCTGTTTCCTGTTACCAAACCCTAACCTCCCCTCTTTGATCAGATTCATTAATTAATTAAACATGAAGACAGACATACTTTCATGGACGCTCCGCGGTGCACAGCTGTGCATGTGACCGCGCTTGGTGGTTGCCGTGACGAAAAAAGCGCCATGTGTTCATTTTTATGTTTTGGTTTCTGTCCTGTTCACACCCTGGTCTCGTCATTGAGTGTCCCCAGCTTCGGCTTTGGATGGCTCCCGGAGCACATGGTGGAGTGCTCCACAAAGCCTGGAGTGCGCCTGAGACGGGGGACCCGACCCCGGCAGCGTCTCTGAACAAGATCCGCTTCGGCGAGGCACGATTGGCTCAACCCCGTTCGGGAATAGAGTGGGTTTGGTCGGCTGAGCTTCATCGCTATTGGGCGCCCCCTGTGATGCAGTACCAGCTTCTACTGGTCACAGAATAGCGATATACTGACTTCTGAAAGCCAATTTCTAACCCAGCTCAAAGCCGTCTTAGACCACCCATCTGCTGGAAGAGACCCAAGGGTTCAACTCTGCGAAATCCGTCAGTCACGGCGCACCGCTTCTTCTGATTATGCCATTGAATTTCTCACGATTGCCGCTGGTAGTGGCTGGCGCGAGCCGGTGCTGCTCACCATGTACTGCCATGGCCTCTCACCTGAGCTTCAAATAGAGATGGTGTGTAGAGGAGAGACACTTTCCTTGAAACGTTATATACTGCTCACCATTTCCTTAAATAATTTGCTCAGACATGTAGAACTCTCCTGTCTGGTACTGTCCCCAACTCGGCGCTGGAGGCTCCACATCAGGAAACCATGCAGTTGGGCCAATCCAGGATAACTCCAGAGGAGAGACAGATGTATTAGGCAATTTTATGCCTTTATTGTGGCCAACCGGGTCACCTGCGTTTCACTCAGCTGGGGCACCAACGTACCACCCTATGTTTTCCCATTGAAAACTGGGCTGATTTGAACTTTTCTGTTACAGCATTGATTGACTCAGGAGTCGCAGGAAACTTCATCTGCTATCAGCTGATAGAAGACCTACAACCGTAGAGAGCCCGGACCATAGTATTGAGGTGAACTCGTCCAATATAAAGACCTAACAGAGGTCTTCAGCAAGAGTAGGGCTGCTGAGGACATCCTGGATCCATCCCTCATTCAGGACTACCACAGAGACAATCCCAGTCGACCTGCCCCTACACATCAGGGTAGGCCCCGGCGCAGGAGTTTCAGGCCGTCAGGATCCGGCCATAGAGAAGGGGGGGGGGGTTCTGTCATGGTCTCCCCGGACAATACCACCCCTCACCACCATAGGTCCCGATCTCCAGAATTCTAGCACTTCCGGGTCACCTGTTCACTCACCTGTTTCCCGTCACCTGAATCACTCATTCAGTATATATACAGTCGTGACCAAAAGTTTTGAGAATGACACAAATATAAATTTTCACAAAGTTTGCTGCTTCAGTGTTTTTAGAT
>JAOUQW010028860.1:0-10489 GCA_028565825.1 Olivaichthys viedmensis
TGGAGAATGTTGGTGTGTTTGATGGTGATGGAGATTGTTGGTGTTTGATGGTGAATGTTGGTGTTTGATGGAGAATGTTGGCGTTTGATGGAGATGGAGAATGTTGGCGTTTGATGGAGATGGAGAATGTTGGTGTGTTTGATGGTGATGGAGATTGTTGGTGTTTGATGGTGAATGTTGGTGTTTGATGGAGAATGATGGCGTTTGATGGAGAGTGTTGGTGTTTGATGGTGTTTGATGGAGAGTGTTGGTGTTTGATGGAGAGTGTTGGTGTTTGATGGAGAGTGTTGGTGTTTGTTGGTGAATGTTGGTGTGTGATGGTGAATGTTGGTGTGTGATGGTGAATGTTGGCGTTTGATGGAGATGGAGAATGTTGGCGTTTGATGGAGATGGAGAATGTTGGCGTTTGATGGAGAGAATGTTGGCGTTTGATGGAGATGGAGAATGTTGGCGTTTGATGGTGATGGAGAATGTTGCCGTTTGATGGAGATGGAGAATGTTGGCGTTTGATGGAGATGGAGAATGTTGGCGCTTGATGGTGATGGAGAATGTTGGCGCTTGATGGAGAATGTTGGTGTTGGATAATATTTTCTAAAGAAATTCTATGGTCCATTCTCTTTGAGGCTTCTTAGTCCTGCAAGCTCAATCAGTACGACTCATGCTAACTAGAACACTCTTCGACTTCCTCTAACAACTCATTATCAAATATAACAATTTTAAAAGGAAACTGCATCAGACCTTCTAGGTAAGTTGTGCTTCAGATCTAGAGTAATCTAATGAACTCAAGTTACTCAAGCTAATAAGTAATAGAACGTTCCTTACGATGACTAAGGGGACTTAACCAAGGGGGAGTGAAGAGGAAACATTAGCTTTATAACTCAGGAACTGTTTAACGCTCAGAAATGTGACAGGTCATTAGAATTGGGATGACTTAACCTTTGAATCCATCACGAGCAGCCTAGCTAGTGCACTATATGTCCAGAGTGTCCAGTGTTAAGGTATACTATAGACTGTATGGTGTGTTATCATGAGTGTCAGTTACACCGTACGGGTGTGTGTGAGAGAGAGAGTGTGAGTAAGGAAAAACATCTCATTTTACAATCAGACTGCTAAATGAACAAATATCACAGCGTCTTAAAATAAAGCTGAATAAAGCAGACTAATCCTTTAGGCCTCGTTATACATTAGCTCAACATTTTTAAATCCTGTTTCCACACCGCTCGCTTCGTTTTATCAAACTGTTATGATGCCATTTATTTCATTCAAACAGTAATACATGTAGCTCCAGACACAAAAATAACTGTTGTGGTCTCTTAATGACGGATATAGCCTGATATTGACTCAGTTAGTACAGTCCTCCATGTGTTATCGTCCCTACTGCTCTCAGCCAATCAGACCTCATTGTCAGTGAAGAGTGATGGGGTCTCGATGTTAAGATCTTAAGTGGTAGCTCAAGGTCAGCTTTTAAGTCACTGTTCAAGAAAGCTGTCAGTTTATGCAAACAACAGATAGGTATATACTGTCGACTGGAGCAAAGCTTACACGATCTGCTAAAACTCGCATGCTAACGCCCATTAGCGCGCTCTTCAGGTGACCCTGTTTGATTTCTCATTATGGCAGAGATAAGTCTATAATTGGATCAAAATTGCCTATTAGCAGAACTTCATGATACGTGGCACATTTAATTGTCTTATAGCATCTGAGAGCATCTGATGCTATGGCATGTCTGAAATTAGATTTTAAATGACACATGAAAGCAGAGTAATGCAATATGAAGACATTAAAGAAAGATTCATGGGGGAAAGAAACATCTATAAATGAATCCAGACATAAGCATGTTAATGAATAAACTGTCACAGATTTTTCAATACTTATGTGTCCATCACGCTCCAGTAGACAGCAACAAAAAACAACATTCACCATCAAGCACCAACACGCATTAACATTCTCCATCAAACACCAGCATTCTCCATCAAACACCAGCATTCTCCATCAAACACCAACATTCTCCATCAAACACCAGCATTCTCCATCAAACACCAACATTCTCCATCAGACACCAACATTCTCCATCAAACACCAACATTCTCCATCAAACACCAGCATTCTCCATCAGACACCAACATTCTCCATCAGACACCAACATCCTCATGTTATTTGGCTTTACAATGCTCAACAATTACACACAGGTACACAAAGTTTGAAATTGTTGGTGTTTTTTTGGGAGATGTTTGATTGTAAAGGCAGTGATAATTTGGCCAGATGGATCATAAAGGAGGCTGAGATGGAAAACCAACATACTCTCCACCCCAAACACTACATTTTATGTATAGTTAATGTTCTTACTAGAGCGCCTACCATTTCTAATAAACATTCACAATGCTAGGACACATAGAACTGCTAACTAGCTAGTGATTCTTCTCAGTGTACACTGTTCCACACCACATGTTCTTCTGAGGTACTGTTACTTGTCAGAATGAATTCTAATAAGAACTTGTCTATTACACTCGAGTGTTTGGTTCTCACTGCTCATGTTTCTGCCACGCTGCTTGGCTTCATCTTTTGTTTGTGTAGTTACAAAGTCATCCCATTATTTTCCTGTCACTCAAAGCCCATGTAAATCCGAAACACCATTTTCATGGTCTTAGCATTCAGAAGATTAGACATAACAGGAAAACATCATTCAGACTATTTAAATGGTGGCATATTGTTTCTTTTACACCTCAGAAGACATCCATTATGGCTTTTTCAACACTAATAATGTCTTAAACAGAGTCTGGACTGCTAGCTTGGTTAGTTATTAAGCTTCCTGAAGGAAGAGGAAATGATAAAAGCAGCCTCAAATCCATCATATTGTTAGGAAGGATGCTACAAATTCGGAGCATTCCCATTAGCGAAGCAGCGAGAATTATTTATGCACCACGCATCCAAATCGCAGAGGCTAAAGGTGGCAGATGCCATTAAATCGCTGTGATTCTGAATTTAATGCTTAATAAATACCTCCCTCAACTGCTTCTTCACCTCAGCCTTGGAAGAGGACATCATTTTATGGCAAATTAGGAGCAGGTGTGGTCTGGACATGTGGAGTGAAACTGTGATTTGGTGGCTTTTCTGGGCAGTGGCAGCCATCTTGCTTTGATCACTCTGTGAAACAATTCCTTCCACATATGAAGAGTCACGCTAATTTCACAACAGGATGTTTTATGCAAACACCAGGTGTTTATAATCGTCCAACCCAATATGGCGTTATTTTTGTACATTAAATAAAACAGTGCCGCCTCAGTGTGAGGGTTCAGTTATTCATTGGGGAAACTACTAGAACATTGTTTAAAGTGGACTTGTTGAGTAGATCACTGTTAATCAGCAGCCAAACTCAAGGTTCACATAGATACATTTGGCATGAAGCTAAATTAACCAAAGCGAAATGTTCCTTTTCTATTCCAACCTTGGGATCGTGAGCCAATAGAAAACAAGGGGGCGGGGCTGTGGCGGCTTGTTTCTGGCAAAAAATGCCATCAAACATGCAAAATGATTTCTTAATGCCCATAACTGAATGTCTTGCTCTTTCTGTAATGTCGCTTGTTTAAAAAGGCAAACTACACTCCTTCCTCAAAGCTCTTTTGGATGGTGAAATCTTTTCTGAAAGAGAAACCCTTTGTTGTAGGGTCCATCATAGAACCTTTAAGGGTTCCCTTACAGGGACAAACCAAAAAACTCTTTAGGGTGCTAGATACAATTAGAAAAAAAGTGGTCCTCGAGGGTTCTTTGGATAGTTAAGTATTCTGAGCTTCCTCAATAGGTTATACTTGGAACCTTTTCTGTAGGGTTTTCCATATAAACTTTAAAGATTCCCCCAGAGGGACAAGCTAAATAAGCCTTTAGGGTGCTAGATACACTTAGAAAAATGCGTAGTTAAGGGTTCCTAACTTTCTAAAAGGGCTTTATTTGGAACCCTCTCTAACAGGGAAACACTCTGTTGTAAGGTTCTACATAGAACCTTGAAGGGTTCCTCCAGAGGGACAAACCAAATAACCCTTTAGGGTGCTAGATATACTCAAAGGTTTTTTTGGATAGTCAAGGGTTCCTAACTTTCTAAGATGGACAAACGAAAGAACTAGGTTCTAGATTTATCTTTTTTTCTCTTTCTAAGAATCTAGGCAACAGTAACTGTCCCACTCAGCCATACGCTAACTCCGCCCACAATCACACTAAAGATATAAAATATTACAAGAAATATTATAGGAAATATTACAGGCCGCTTTGTTCCGTGTCTCTCAGACTCTCTGACCTGCGACGATGCTATAAATAGATAAACGGTGACGGCACACACACCTGTTGATGTAAATTCTGACATTTTCTGGAAGTTCTCTATTCTGCCCCAGTTTTTTTTTTTTTACTCTACAGTGCTATTTTTGATTATTAATATTATTATTATCATTATTGTTATTATTACTATTATCATCATCATCATTATTATTATAAATACTGCTGAGTTATTTTCTAAAGGCTTTACTTTCACTTTGCAATTCATACTAAATATGTCATTTATGTTCTGCCTATTTATTCAAAGTTTTTATTCCTGTTTTTTTATGGATGAAAGTTGCAATGTGTAGGTTAATAATAATAATTTATGTTATTATGGATATAAAAGAGATTGGAGTTATCTTTGCTGCCTTCTTCGTTTTTAAGACCATTACATTTGAGATCAAAGATGAGTGAAAAGCGTCAGGAGCCTGAGTGAGATCGCTTCCCTCAATCAATTCAGCCACTTGAGTTATAAAAAAGAAGAACACAAAAGGCTGAGGCGTTCATGGCCACCTCACATTAAGTCAAGTGATCTCTCAGCACAAAAGAGAGGGTTTTTAACCCCTTCTGTTCAGTTTAGGCCAAAATTACCCATTTCAAATTAGTGGAACAATACTAAAACTGATTTTTACACCATCACAGGGCCGTGACACATTAAGACGACGTCAAAGTATTGGCACCTCACGTCTTCTGGAAATAAAATGCACTCAAATACACTGCAAAGACGCAGGACAGGTCCGGCCATCACTGTGCACTTAGAACTAACTCTACTGCTCGCTTCTCTTTCCTTCTTTCTTTCCTTCTCCATGTCCCATCAGGAATTCTTTCTTCCCTTTTCTTCTCTTTACCCCACCTGTTTCAACTCCTTCCATTCTTTTTTTATCCCCATTTTCTTTTCTTTCTCTCTTCACTCTCTCCCCCATTCTCTCTCATCTTTCTTGTCTCTCTGCTCCCTCCTGTCTTCTTTTTCTTCCCTTCTCTACACCACACCTCTTCCTTGTTCTTCCTTTTATCCTCTCTTCTTTCTTTTGGTTTCTTTCTTTCTCCTGCTCTATACTTTTTACTCTTAGACAGAAACAGACAGACAGAAACAGAGACAGACAGACAGACACACACAGACAGAGACAGACAGACACACACAGACAGACATACAGAAACAGACACAGCCACACACACAGACACACACACACAGAAAGACAGACAGAAGTGGAGACAGACACAGAAACAGCCACCCACCCACACGTGTGTAAATGATGTATGGTCGGATGGGAAGCTCGTGCATGGTGTATTACAGAATAAAGCGTTGTCGTCTGTGTGTTTTATGAATCAGGTGTGTGTAATTTTCTCCTCATGCTAATTTACAGTTAGGAGTCACATTCAAGGACAAGGTATATGTGTGTGTGTGTGTTTCCTGGGTGAATCATCATAGCCCCCCTGTGTAGCAGCAGTCTCTCACCACCCACTGACCCCCCCCACACACACACACACACACAAATCTGAAGTGAATCTCCAGGACGAAGCTTATTTACACAGCCAGGATTGAAGCGGATTGAAGCTAAAGGGGCGGGGCACCGGGGTGCAACGCCCACCCCATGTCACGCGTCACAAATGTTATTTTATATATTTATATTCTCTGTGTTTGTATGTGTGGATAGAAGCTGTTTTACGGCATCAACATTAAGATGGGTGATCATTACAATTTTATAGATTCATTGCTGCTGCATCACTTATGTTTACGCCTCTCTCTCTTTGACAGCCAATCAGAGCAAGTCACTGTGCTCTGATTATTATGATTGGTTTAGCAAGACAATGATTGAGTTAAATAAATAATGTGAGTCTGCTCTAGAAATGAACTCAAAACGGTTATATTTTTTTATTTAAACAGGTTTGAGTTAATGTGTAAGTGCTCACAGGGACAGATTCCTCTTCTGTAAAAACAAACTGGGATGACAAGTCGAGTAAATACAGCTTTCCTAATTATGGTCACATGATCGTTATTGAGGTCTTTTTCTAACAAAATTATTGCAATAATGCATATATAATAGCACTCAGTTCTATAAGGTATGTTACTGTAGTCAAAGATTTACTCATTGATGTAAATTTTAAATGCTAAGTACACAACACAATAAGGTGTATTTAAATAAAAATGCTAATGCTAGTTTGACAGATGATTCTGCTAATCGGTCGTGTCCCAATCCACTCTGACTGAACTCTAATCTGATTTGATGAATGAACGCTTCATGTGAAAACTTAAGTCCACATGGAAACATCTGCTCCCCAAATTAATAAAACAATTAGCATAGCTGTCATTAAGAATCACAGATCTGCGCTAGTGTTGCGTGTGTTAATTAGTGTTTTTAAATGAGCATCTCTTTATTAGCGCAGTGAATCCATCATTACAGTCAAACCTGTTATTCCACAGTCTCATCTCAGATGGGGCGTTTACCACAAGCTCATTTGCATATGTGTCTAATTTGCATGTGCATTTAGGGTAAACAGCTGAATAAAGCAAATATGATTGGTTGTAATGTCGGAGATGAAAAATTTACTGTACCTGTCTGTCTATCTGCCCATCTGTCTGCGTGCCTGTCTGTACGGCCATCTATCTATTTGTCTGTCTGTCTATCTATCTATTCATCTATCTGCCTGTCCGTCCGTCCGCCCACCCGCCTGTCTGTCTTTCTATTTGTCTATCAATCTCTCTATCAACCTAGCTATCTACCCGTCTGTCTGTCTGTTTATCTATCTATCTTTCTCTTTCTCCTGTCTCTCTGACTCAATGATTTCTGGGTGAGAGGACAAAAATTGCAGGCCCAATTTTCTCAGTGAACTCTACTATCCTTCTGCTTCTCTCTCTCTCTCTCTCTCTCTCTCCCTCTCTCTCTCTCTCTCTCTCTCTCTCTCTCTCTCTCTCTCTCTCACACACACACACACACACACACAGTAGCTCTTTGATACACAATGGAATCATGAGATGCCGTTAAAATGACAATCTCTCTAGAAGATTACCAAGACACCCACCAGAGCTTTTATTTCATTTTACTAAATGAATTCAACAATTGAAATCCCACACTTCCTTGCATTAGATGTCATTACAGAAACCCCATTTTGAGTTGAAACCAACACTAAAAGAAATATATATATGGATCTGTGTTTACATCCACTCCTGTTCTGGTGAATGTTGTGAAGAGGAGCATCAAGACAACGTCATAAACAAAAAACACCAACCAAACACATGGTTATGGAGAGACAAGAGGACAAGGCAAGACCTTATGCAATACATTTGTTACCGGGGGCATCTCTCCCGTTCAGGAAAGCATATCCCCGGTTTCTGCCTGAAACCAAAGCCACAAAGGACTACAGCAAAGAGGCACTTTTGAACTGGGATACAATTAGAAGTAAACTATTGCTGTGATTAGCTGTGAACTATTGGCCTCAGACTCACGGTAATGAAGCTGCAAAGGTTCTTTGGTTTTGCTAACTTACCACAAACTCGTATGGGGTTTTTGCTCAGTAGCCACCCTTCTTACCTCTCTAAAACCACAAGGCTCAGGTGGAACAGCGCTGCATTGAGCACATTCGACACCCCAAAAGACCGGTTTACTAGCACCCCCATTCTCAGACACCCCAATCCCTCACTGCCCTTTATTGTTTAGGTAGATGCCTCCGAAAACGGCATTGGAGCCATACTTTCTTAACGGCATGGTAGCCCAGCTGAACACCACCCAAGTGCCTAACTACTTTAGAAAGTCAAGCCCCACAGAAGGAAAACTATCACGTGGGGAATAGAACACTTGCCATTAAGGCAGCTCTGAAAGAATGGCGCCACTGGTTTGAGGGGCCGTGACTCCCAATCCCAACCAATTATGTGAAATATGTGAAAGCATAAATATTTAAACCCTCATCAAACCTGCTGAGCCCTTTTTATTAAATATTTTAATGTCATTATTACCTACAGGCCTGGTTCAGAGAATGCAAAGGCAGATGCCTTGTCAGTTGACAGTCTGTATAAGACAGTCAGAGGAAACCATTTTGCCAAAATTCTTGTCGAACCTTTATGGTTGAAAATAATGGACAAAGTTCACAGGAACCCAATCTATAGCAACTGATCCCTATGAATGTCCACAGATCAGTGAAATTAGGGAATATTGGAAATGTGGGAGCAAGGAAAATATGGAACATTGGAAAAACAAGGAAATGAGAAGACACAGAAAACTGGAGACTAGGGACGTAATCAGTATCCTTGACAGTGAGCTCAGAATTTTGATGACTGTGACCTCAGGTGGGCTGGAGGGCATCTGGATGAATACTTCGCTCCCCGACTGTCCTCCTTCTCCCTAAAGAGTGGCTCCTGAAGCCAAACCACTCCTGGAAGGGGGTTATAGTCCAGAGAAGCACTTGTGGGTTGCAGGCAAGGACAGCCCCTTCATCACCCCATACCCAGAGGCCCTGATGCCAGAGTGGCTTATCTTCAGGAGCTGGTCATTGGGGGTCGTGGGTTACTGTAACACCAGCCTACAGTAACTCCATCTCTATCCACCAGAGGTCACAGTTACCAAAAATCTGAGCTCATTGTCAAGGTTAATGATTACTGTTCTATATAAATGATTTCAAAGTCTTGCCATTCTTACCATGCATTTCCTGTCTGTTATATGCCTAGTATTTTGACCCTGAACTGTTTATATGTTCACTCTCTTGTATTAATACAGTTGCCTGTTACCTGAGCTTCTTGGTTTCGGACATTGGAACGATGATTTACTCTGCCTTTGGATTTGTGATTTGGACTCCATTTGCCTTGGACTCCATGTGATTTCTTAAATTAATGCACATCTATCTATTTACCTATTTCTCCCTCTCCCTCTCATAGGAAAATGTTTTCAGAGGAGAGCTGGTGTGACTCGCTGTAAGACGACTCGCCTGTTAGCCATGTTATATAATCAGCTAGTCTATCTCTCTCTCTCTCTCTCTCTCTCTCGCTCTCTCTGTCGCTCTCTCTGTCGCTCTGTCGCTCTGTCTCTCTGTCTCACTATTACAGCCGGCAGTGAGACAGAGGACTCCAGCCCGCCGCCTGCTGAGACATAATGAGTGTTTATGTGGTTTTGGTGAATCTGGGTGGACATGTTTAGCCTCGTTTTTGGCCAGATACAGATTTAACCCTCCTGCCCCCTGTCCTGCTTTAGGCGGTGTCTGTAGATTTTACACCAACACAGCAAGACAGAGATACAGAGAGACAGAGGCAGACAGAGAGATGGAAATAGTGATGATGAGGCGTGAAAAGAAAAAGGGAGGAAGATGGCGAAAGAGACAGAGAGCAAGCGAGAGAGGGTAATCAGTTGGAGAGGAAGATATCGACCCATATCCATTTTACGAGGGAAACCCGTATGTGTGTGTGTGTGGGAGAGAGAGAGAGAGAGAGAGAGAGAGAGAGAGAGTCACAGCAGGCAGGAGACTTGGTCTCCATGGTGACCAACAAGGATGTTTGCATCAGAGAGAGAGTGCAGCAGACAGATGGAGGAATGAGGGATTTACCCCAAAACCAAATTTACACTCTTACACTACTTTTGTAAACATTTAAGTTTGTTTTTCACCTGCGTCTTCTTTCCACTTGTGCCACGTTCTTGAAATCAGCTGATGATTCGCTCATAAATTAATGTACCATTCCTCTGACCAAGAATTTCGTCGTCTGCACAATTGGCCAGCAGGTCCTTCATTTCTAAATCTCTCCAATTTCCAGACATTTCTCCTGTTCTTCTTCTTTGTTGACTTTAGGCTTTTCCTCCAGTTGCCACTTCACTGATCCACCTTAAAAGATGTCAGTAAGTCCTTTACTGTAATTTTTGGGGAATTGTACCAGGTCTTGTCCCGGTCAACTGATGCATCGATTTTCCTGGGATTACGACTCTGGCTTGTGTTCACACTTAACCCCTTTCTGATACATTACCATTGAATTGTAAAATGCATGTGTGAAAGGGATTTCTGTTGACACAGAAAGGCATCTACGCACCGCCACATTTTCCATTCTTGGGTTCCCTTCAGTTGTCCAACCCTGGTTGCCGGTGGGGGTTTACACGGCCCCAGCTTCCCTTTCTGGACAAAGCGATGTACATTCACCGAGCACTTTATTAGGAATACTATACTAATACTGGGCAGGGCCTCCCTTTGTAGCCCATCCTCCTCAAGGTTC
>JAOUQW010028861.1:0-10487 GCA_028565825.1 Olivaichthys viedmensis
TGTGTGTGTGTGTGTGTGTGTGTGTGTGTGTGTGTGTGTGTCTGTGTGTGTGTGTGTGTGTGTGTGTGTGTGTGTGTCTGTGTGTGTGTGTGTGTGTGTGCAGTGTTTATGGCACATGTGCCGCATCATCATTATTCTAAAGCATTTTATCTCCATAATTTTTCTGCTTTGCTGTTTTTAGTCATGTAATAGGGAACTTTAACTGGAAAAGCTGACGGTGTGTGTGTTTGTGTGTGTGTGTGTGTGTGTGTGTGTGCATGTGTACATTTTGCTTCTGTTCCTGTTAGCTAGTTGTAGTTGGTATATGGGCCAGTTTCCGTGAATGACAGCTGATATATATAGAAGAAATGTTTCACATGGTTTCTATGTTCTCTGATATACCCGAGCTCCTGACTAGCTAGCTTGATAAACAACTTGCTAATTGGACAAGCAAATATTAGCTACATCTGCTGATAAAACTTACTAGTAAGTTTTCTAACTAGCTATGCTGCTAATTCAGCATCAGTAGTTAATGTTGTAGTGCTGGTGAGGAGAGCCATCTGTAGGGCCGTTCCAAACTGAATGATGAAAAGCATTCACGTAAGGGCCCCTGAAAGCGATCGTTTTCGAAGGGAAGAACCACTGGTTTTATGCTGAATGGAAAAATGGCAGCAAAAACCTGCGGGTTTACCTACAAACGTAGGTCAAGTACGGAACACGTTAACAGTACATTTTGCGCCAGCAAATTTACATAAAAGGAATAAAACAGCTGAAAGTAGTGCTGCGGCAGAAAAGCTCTTTGATATAGGTTTCATGGTTTTATCGCTGCCTGGGTAACAGTCTGTAGCTCGAGCATTTGTATTTGTTTGCGTCTGTAAATTTACCAAATCAGACTAAATGCGAAATGAAATTGTTTTTTACTGTTTAGTCCATTATTCATTTTCTATACTTGTTCTTGTTTAAGTAAGCATCAGTAATTGTGCGACAGTAGTCATTGAAGTGCGTTTCGAATGGCCGTTACTTTTGACCCCTTTCTCACTGTGAAGGGTTTAGCTTTCGGAGGATGTAGGGCATAGGCATGATAACTTGAACCCCAGCCGATGTCAGCCTCCCTGCTGAGCTTCTTTGACACCCCTGATGTCATAGCTACTATTCCATTGGCTGAAATCTACCAGACGGTTACCTACACTCCTTACACGAAGGTCATGCGGTATCATGCAGCTGTCATACTCATGTGCCAGATTGAAATGAACTATGAAATATTTTTCATTATTCAGTCATTGGGTGGTGGTTTGCTAAAGCTTGCTATCTTGCGTTAGCTTGCTATTGAATAAGTTTGCTAGTGTTAAAACAAGGAGTTGTCATTGGACTACATTAGCAAAGCATAAAAAGTTAGCTAGCTAAGAGCTTAATAAAAATGAACTAGCTAGCTGGCTAGCATTACACTGAGGGGTTGTCATTGGATTAGCTGAACATAAATAGCTGAATAGCTAGCTAGCTTGGTATTTAGCTACTACCACTCTAAATATAGGTATTAAATAAGGCAGCGTTACACCAAGAGGCCATCACTGCAGTAGTTAAACATTACCTACATAACCTAAATAGCACGATTACTGTAACATGGATGGGACCCTTTGAAGGATGACATCATGGGGTATCGACATGTTCACCACAATACATCCAGTTCTTACTGTCTTAATCATTGTAGCTAAGGCAATTAATGAATTAAACAAAAGTCTCAAATTAAAATAGGAATAATGACCTATTAGTCACTTCTGCTTTTCAAAATAAGGTGGATAAGTTATAGACAAATGAAGATGTGATACGTTATACTCCGTAAACCAATGAGAACGTCCTTTGTGACGTAGGGACACGACTCTTATAGCGGGCACAGCCCTAATGTAGACACCAGCCAGAGGAGGACGGGCTCCCCCCACTGAGTCTTGGTTTCTCCCAAGGTCTCTTCCTCCCTATCTCTCTTCCTCCATCATAGGGGGTTTCTCTTCTCCACTGTCCCTTGGGTTGCTTATGAGGCATAAGGGCACTTGCCTTTTGAGTCAGGTTCCTCTCAAGGGTTCTTCCTCATGTCGTCTCAGGGAGTTTTTCCTTGCTACTCTAGATCTACATCTGGATTTCTGTAAATCTGCTATGTGACAATGTCTATTGTTAAAACCGCTATACAAATAAAATTGAATTGAATTTAATTGAATGTCTGTAAAGTTGCTCTGGGAGAATCTGTGTCATTAAAGGAACGCAATTATTTAAAATGCTTTTTGTGTGTTTGCGTTTTGGGCTTGTATGTGTATGTGTTGCTGTGTACGTTCATGTGTGGGGTGTGTCTGTGTGTGAGTTTGTGCATGTGTGCATGTATGCCTGTGCGTTTTTGTTTGCAAGCCTGTTTCCATGTGTGTGTGTGTGTGTGAAAATATGAATATGTGAATACTACATAAACATTTGAATATGTGAATATTTAAATATGTTAATATATATGAATATGCAAATTTCTGTCTAGCATTTCTTACTGCATGTGTTTATTTCTGCTTCTATTTCTATGTGTGTGTGTGTGTAGGCATATGGGGGCTGGGCTGTATATTCACACACATTTATCACACCCGTTGTTCTAGAACCTTCTAAGAGGTCGACCACCGCATCCAAGTGATATTATAATAAAGACCGTTCTGTCAGCCAATCAGAGCACGGGCCTCACAGCGAGCCAATCAGACCGCTGGTGGTGGGAGCAGGACTGATGAGGGAGTGAAGCAGCAGTTACAGCTCAGCATACTCACATACATTCACACACCCCTCATCACACTGGATCAGAGATTAGATCTTCCTCCATGTTGCTGTAGGGAGAGACATTTTTATTTCTTCATCTTTAATACTTTAATAACGAGGGAACGGCGTGATTACACATGTTTTAGAATCATCACCCCGGCTGTGTCTTATTTAGCACTGATTTTAAAATCTTTTTGCCACCTTTATTCATCTCTATATGTCTGACCGGCTGTGTTCCAAAGTGTATAAAATATAAAACGCCATGTGGCAGCTCTGTGCAGCACCAACCTAATTTTCTTAGAGGACAGGGGAGTGTGTTAATTACCTGTGTGTGTGTGTGTGCGTGTGCGTGTGCGTGTGTGTGTGTGTGTGTGTGCGTGCGTGTGCGTGCGTGCGTGTAGGTCTGAGTGATGGGCTGATGACAGGAGTAATCTAAACGTGCCGTGATCTACGGGCTGTTTTACCCTATACATCATAGAGAGAGACAGAGACAGAGAGAGAGAGACAAAGAGCAACAGAGAGAGAGAGAGAGACAGAAAGAGAGAAAAAGAGAGAGAGAGAGACAAGGACAGAGAGACAGAGACAGATGGAGACAGCGAGAAAGAGAGAGAGAGACAGAGCAACAGAGAGAGAGAGACAGAGATAAAGATCGATACAGAAAGATAGACACAGAGCGAGACAGCAATCGAGAGGAGACAGAAAAACAGAAACAAAGAGAGACAGATGGAGAGAGACAGCTCTTATCTGACCACACAGCCGCTGTTGTCCTTATCTCACTCACACACACACACACACACACGCAAACCTCCTCCCTCACTCTGTCACAGAATTACAAAAACTCCTGACAGCTGATAAATTAACATAATTTTTAATTCGATTAGCATAATTCATTTAAAGCTCCGCCCCATGCCCGCTAATAATGTTCTGATTATCACTTACCCAATATACCGCAATATTTACCACACACAATGTTGTTATCGTGGACACTTAAAAAAAACAAAAAAAAAACACGAAATTCCATCACCTGTGTTCTATACGGGAGAAGGTTGTCTAGGTAGGGAAGGTAAAGTCTGTCCCATTTGGAAGGCAGCATGAGGACAGCTGTCTTCTAAGGGCACTTGCCTGTCCTTCTCGGAGAAGTCAATCCCATGATTCTTAGAATAGGATAGAACTGTCTCTCTCTCTATAGTGCAATATATGCCCGACACAACGCTCCCCTCAAAAGGACCTCTCTGTCTAGCTAATGTAATACGACCTGACCTAACGTAATATTGTATTTTAAAACATCATGACATCACTCAACATTTTATTACAATTTACAATGTTATCATGATACCCTTAACTGGACTTGTTCTCATTGGGCAACATGGCATTCAGGACGTCCTTTAACAGTTGTGTCCTCCATGTTTTTTTGAACACGAGAACCTTTGCTGGAAGTATACATGTGACGCCTTCAAATTTGTCCAACATAAGGAACGTTTGAAGCTGTTCTTAGGTTTGAAGCTGTCTGTATGGGACAGACTTTATTTCAGGAGCACAAACACTGCCCAAACTTGCTGCCCACTTTGGCAGCCTCCTGCAGGAGTAGTCCTAATATTTTAAAGTGTCTATAATAACAATATGGTGCGTGTTAATAATCACTGTATATTGTATGACTGAATATCAGCACAGGCTTTAGAATCTGAACTGAAACACGGAGACGCTGCGCTGCTGCTTGGCGCCTTGATAAATAATTGATCAGAGGAAAAGGCAAGAAGCTGAGGCTCATTGATCGAAGCCATTATCCCGTCATTAGGATATTGACTGGCCCCTCAAGGGTGGTGATGAGTTGCAGATGGGTGGAGTTAGAGCTGTCAATCAAAACTCACAGCCAATGCTGACACAAATTTTGGACTTGTATTAGTAAAGAATGAGGGAGACTTCATTGAGAAATATCATTAGAGTTGGATAAGGGATCAAATAAAATGAGCTTGTGGTAGTGCACTGCGTCCTCTAGGAGACCAAGGTCGTGGGCGTGTTGTAATTTTAACCGTTAAAAGCCCCCCACGAGAGGAAAGACTCCAAAGATAAAACAGGAGGGAGGGGAAGTACAGAAATCTGATACACACACCACACATACACACACTGTAAACCTTTGCAGATACAATACAACAGTCAATTAACCACACAAGCTTTTAATCTGGATTTTTAGAGACAAGGCACATGCCAATAATCGGTCAAACGATTGTGATATTTAATATGCAATCTTGTTATCGTGCGCGCTCTCCTCGAGGGCAGATAAAGTCTGTTCTTTTGGTAGGCAGCATAAGGACTTCTAAGGTCCCTTATATTGGACATGTGTCCTTCCTGGGGAAGGTAGGTCCATGTTCTGTTCACTGTAGATGGCAGACAGAACTATCGCTCTGAGGAACACAATTACAGATGTAGCATAACATATGTAACTAGCGTTAAATAGCTCGCTAACATACAGGTAGCATGTGTAACTTACTAGCTAGTGTACACACACACAAGCCAAAATAACTAAGATTTATTATTATTATTATTATTATTGACAATAATTATAAATTCAGTCTTTACCCTATTTTTGCCCTTTTCAACAACTTTGAAAACCAAACCAGGAGAGTATTATACATGTTGATTAAATACATAATGAAATATAATGACTCGGACTGATGTGTGTATTTCAGTCCACCATGTATTTTCATTGCAGCATCAGTGCAGTGTGTAATCAGAGGCAAAATGAACCACTGAAAAATTTCCCATTATGCACTGCTCCACTGCAATACCTGTGTAGGTGCTGCGCATTTTAATAAGTCATCGTGAGGAGAGAAACAGATATGTTGGTGTGTATGAGTACATACACACACTGATCATCACTAAGGTGAGGTGAAGAAAGAAAGAAGAAAGAACGGTTCAGTGTGGAAATCATGACAGGTGCATGCAACTGCCAGACACTGCCACCAGGCACAACAGAGTTTAATAAGATTATAAATCACTGATTGATAGATAAGATGGCTGATATGCTTCTATTCTGATATGCTTTTGAATAAATGTAGGTGGCTGCTGTAAAGCAAATTCCTGGGATGTTTTTTGTTCTCAGTCTCAGGCTCTAGGTCTGGGCCAAATGGGACAGAACGTCTGCAAAGTAGTGCACACTACAGCAGGGTTATAAATGAAGTCACGGTGCACTCGGCCTCGACGATTACGAGATCACACACTGCAGACATGTGAAATTATTCTGCTCTATCCGAGAGTGATAATTGAAATCGTTCGCAGCTCTGTATGCTGACTTGCCATTTTCACTTCATGTGACAGAACACATTTCATTCTGCACCTCCATAAAACTGCTCACCTCGAATCTTTCTTCCTTCGATGGCTTTTAAGCCTTATATCTCCTCTCTTCTGCCATCTTTATATAGAATTTGCACGTCTGTGTTCTGTGTGTGTAACAAGGCGATGGTATAAACACCCCTGACAATGCTGCTTGTGTGTAATGTGGAGGGTGATTGGCTGGTGTGTGTGTATGTGTGTGTGTGCGCCTAACAAACACGGGGCAGTTAGAACGGTCCCATTTGACATACATCACACCAGAGCTTTACGTTACCCAAAACTTGTTTTGAAGACCATCCTTCTATGCATCCATCGCTTTAATTCTTGCAAGCACAGGACTTTCTTTCAGGAAATGCTAGTTATTGACTATTCAGCAGTAGCTGTTTCATAGCTTCCACATGCAGGTCACTACAACACCTGCTCTCTCTCATTCTCTCTCTCACACACAGACACACACACACACACACACACACACACACACTCCCAACCGTTCATCCAGATTGGACCCGATCCTGACCGCTGACCCCAGAAAACAGGATTTCACAACACAGTCGGGTCCAAAAATCTGAAGGCACTACTTAAATCTGTTTTATTCCATCAATGATCAAACATTCAGTGTTCTTGTCAAACTAATCTCTCAGTGTGTGTGTGTGTGTGTGCTTTATTTCTCTTTATTATCTTAACTGAGTTAGCATTTATTCCTATTTCTTAGTCTGTTGTTGATCCATCCATACATCCACCTATCCATCCATCCATTTATCCATCCCTCCATCCATGTATGTATCTATCTATCAAGCCATATATCTCTCAATCCATCCATACATCCACCTATCCATCCATCCATCCCTCCATCCATCCATGTATGTATCTATCTATCAAGCCATATATCTCTCAATCCATCCATTCATCCACCTATCCATCCATCCATCCCTCCATCCATCCATGTATGTATCTATCTAGCCATATATCTCTCAATCCATCCATCCATCCATCCATAATCCATCCATCCATCCACCCGCCCACCCATCCATTCATCCACCCATCCATCCATCCATATATGTATCTATCTATCAAGCCATATATCTCTCAATCCATCCATCCCATCCATCCATCCATCCACCCATAATCTGTCCATCTATGTATCTATTCATCCATCCATCTGTCCAGCCATCCATCCATTCATGTATTTATCTATTCATCCATGTATCCATACATCCATCCATCCATGTATCAATTTATTCATCCGTCTGGGCCACCTGCGATAAACAGAGAGTGGTGTGTGTGTGTAACAGATGGCGTTTGGGGCCTGAGAGAATTAGAGAGCTGGTGGTTTTACTCTCTGACCCTCCACCCCCACCCCCCTTCAAACACACACACACACAGTTGACTATCTAGTACCTACATATTTGTAGGACGGCAACGTCTTGATTCAAACACTAATATTTTGTGCTAAACAGAAAAGGCAGTTCACCGCGCAACCTCACATCATTGAGCCACCAGAACAGCCTCCACAGAAAACAACCGCCCATTTTACAACCCTGCACTTTTCATATAGATTTCAAAGGCTAATCATATAAATATAAAAGAGAAGAGACGCTAAGTATTTACATTTAATGGCCACTGAAAGTTAATTGGAGCACAAAGCACCATCAGCAAGTGTGACTAAAAACGCACTGAAGATCAATACACAATACACACATCCACCAGCACAGGAAACACACCCTAATTAACCTTCTAGAGTGTTTTAAAGGCCAATAAGGGGTTTTGAACACAGATGCTGAGGTCGTAAAGTGCTGAAATTCAATAGGGACTAATGACCTTAATGACCTTAACCATATGGAAGGGTACAGAGGAATAGCAACATAGACATCAGACGGCACATATTATTGACCATATTTTATTGGCCACCACGCACACACTTCTTCTACTGTTCTTTTTCATTTAGATAAAAAACATTACAGCTGGCTAAACACCTCCTGTAGGCTGTAATCTGAATAAATACAAGTCCAAGTCCAATACCATTTTTTCAAATTGCTGTGAGGCTGTATATTTTGTTATCGTTCGTACTGCTCTCAGTTAATTAGATCACACCGTACTGCACTCATATTAGCAAAGACAATACAGTATTTTACTAATATAAGTCCCTATTTGCAGCAAGCTAGGCCAGCTGCTGCTGTAGATTGATAACCAATAAGTGTATGGTTAGGGGGGGGGGCGAACATAAGCATTCTAAACATCAAAATGTCAACGATATTTTTTCCAGGAGATGGCAATGGCAAAAATTAAAATGAAAGTATCTACAAAACCCGTTTTTGTAGTGTCGTTCGATATACAACACTATATACTGATATACTGTATATCAGCATCCATAACGTAGAGAGACATGCACACAAAGCTTTGAAACACGTTCCATGATTTCGAGGCACTTTAAAGGATCTGCTGTTCTTTTATTCAGAGCAACTAAAACATTATTCAACTCTGAAAAAGATCATTAGCAAAAACTCAGAAACAGCAAGAAACCGCTAAACAGATCAATTGTAAAGCTTGAGCAGCACGATACTTTCTGCACACATTAAGAAAGAGATGTCTGTGATTTCACCTCTTGCACTGGGAACCATTTTTACGTGCTGCTACATGCTGCCTTCAGCATCTCTGCACACATCCAGAAAATGTTTAAATAGACACCTCTGAAGAGAAGCTCACACATGTAGTCGGTGTGGGTCGCAACACTGCATTTCAATACTGTCTCTGGGAGTCTGTTAGCAGGAATTGTGTGATGATTTAGCCAATGCGGTTTGCACAATGTTAAACTGGTCGCTTAGGTATGTTAGGCTCTTAACAGCAGAGCAAAACTAAAGACATAAACTTCAGAAACAAACATGTCCTGGCTGATTGCCTTTGGGGTAAGGGGAACATTGTGTACATTTTATTTTTGTAGGTCTATGAATTTTTTTTTTTTAAAGTACAAATACTGCAAAAAGGTCTTAATAGATTCTTAAAATATCTGCAAAAATAAATAAAGCAACGTAAAAAGAAAAAACAGCTCTCAGACAGTCTAAACTGTTCAATACAAAACCGGCACATTAATTCAATTAACACTATGTGACTAACGTGTTGTCTGCTCTTTATCGATCCTCCACTCCTTCCTGTCAGTGAAGAGAAGAATGGGTTGCAGAGCCTCCCTCACATCTACACAGGCTTCGCTTCGGTGCCTCGCCGTTCAGTGATTACAAACAGGACAAAAAGCAGAGCGTAGGAGTGAAAAAAAAAATCTAATTATCCAGCGCACAAAGCAAATATCTCAAAAACATCTATAGTTCTGTAGCACGAAATAATCAGGAGTTCCTTCACAACAGCATATGATGAGGCAAATTATAAATTCACGACTGCAAATTAACGCAGAAACAAGCAATAGATGTCACAGTTATCTGATTCACTCAATGATATGTAAATGCATTTCCTGTACACAGGAAATATAATAGTGAATAAAACCTTATAATATAATAACATAATTAGAGCCTAATAATAGAAATCTATATTCTATGCTGAATAATTAAGGCTGTGTCTTATTAGAATCCATGCTAACCAGTAGCAGAAAAAACTCAATAACACGTGGTTTGGGACGATGTACGTATTTACTGCATCACAAATAAGAGTCGCTAGAAAAGAGTTCGCTCTTCTGAAAATAGTCAATAGCAAGAGGATAGCGTCGGTGCACTGGCTTTTTGCTCATCAATTTCCGGGGCGGGCCACCAGCGGTTACGTTTCTGACAAAAGTCTGCTGTTTCGCCGCTCGTTTTTCACAAGATGTAATTTATTTATTTAATTTTTATTACCTGGTAAATTGGTTTAGGTGAAAAGTTAATAATTCACTAGACAGCTCCAGCCTGGAAATCAATACAGTAAAACAATGGACAGCAAAGATGTAAAAATAAACGCACATACAAATAAACGAATTTATTCATTTCATTATCTCCTCTTCTGGCGCGCTTTTCGTCCAGATTCCCCGTTTTGACGCCCCCAACGGCATAATGGTGTGATATTCGTTGCCTATTCAGTAGCAGGCTACTAGCCTGCTAGCTAATTGGCTAATTAGAGGTTAGCATATTAGATTAGCGTTCTACATAAACCAACGCACTCAGCTAAAGCCTGACAGAGGGAACAAAGAAGAGTCACTAGAAAACAGAAAATCATGTTTAATAGCTAGCTACAATATAATAAAAGAATAATATGACTAGCCTGCTAGCTAATTGGTTAATTAGAGGTTAGCATATTAGATTAGCGTTCTACATAAACCAACGCACTCAGCTAAAGCCTGACAGTGGAAACAAAGAAGAGTCACTAGAAAACAGAAAATCATGTTTAATAGCTAGCTACAATATAATAAAAGAATAATATGACTA
>JAOUQW010028862.1:0-10486 GCA_028565825.1 Olivaichthys viedmensis
CAAGTGAGACGCGCAATGTATGGAAAGCCATGCTAATCGAAATTTCACTTTCCAGACGAACAATCATAAAACAATAAACACAAAGCCAAATGCCATTGCAGTCACACAATACCACATACCACTAACCTGTGTGTGTGTATACGTATGCGTGTGTGTGTGTGTGTGTGTGTGTGTGTGTGTGCGTGTGTGCGTGTGTGTGTGTGTGTGTGTGTGCGTGTGTGCGTGTGTGCGTGTGTGTGTGTGTGTGTGTGTGCGTGTGTGTGTGTGTGTGTGTGTATGTGTGTGTGTGTGTGTGTGTGTGTATGTGTGAGAGAGAGTGTGTATGTGTGTGTGTGTGTGTGTGTGTGTATGTGTGAGAGAGAGTGTGTGTGTGTGTGTGTGTGTGTGTGCTGATGTTCTCACCATGTCCAGAGCTTTATACGCCTCCACTGCGTGAATCCAGGCCAGAACTGGAGCTTTATTATCTGACGCTCCTCTGCCATAAAGGTTTCCTGTGGGGAAAATATTACAGATATGAATATATACAGTGTGAGTGAAGGATTAGCCTACTGCTAATGATAACGGTCCACAAATTAAAGGTGTAATAGGTTTTACTTCCTTACTATTACAAATGACCTGTAAATATATGTAGAACATGATGAAATAAAAGTGATGTCACTAGGGTGAACACATCATTCATGACCTTAAGATGATTAAAATGTTCACCGTTAATCTCTGTCAGGTTGTAGGGGTCTGTATCCCATCCGTCCTCTTTCCTGGCCGGCTGGACGTCCACATGACCGTACACACACACCGTGTGTTTATTCTCGTCGTCACCAAACTGAGCCGTCACCACTTTAGGTAAAGAAATGACGCTGCCGTTCGCCAGCTGCACCGCAGGGGAGAGAGAAAATTTACCTTTTTATTTGATCTGCTATTAAACACACATACACTTCTGTGTCTAGTTGGTGATGGAGTTTAGACCGTCTGAGTGCCGATGTCCATCATGTCCACTGTCCCCTCCATCCTGCGCAGCTTCTCCTCCACCACGCCCATCATCCTGTGTAGCTCCGTCCTCTTAGTGACATCACTGGAGTCGCTCTCAATAGACACCCAGTCTCTCAGAGCCTCGAACACAAAACACACACAGACATAAGTCATGCGGAGGATAAAGAACCGATAAAGAACCGATAAAGCAAACAGACACTAATGATCATTTATAATAAATACCATTTACAGTGTAGATATCTGTCTGTCTGTCTGTCTGTTTATCTGTCTGTCTGACTGTATATCTATTTGTCTAGATGTCATTGTTACACACACAGTATGACATTGAAATTACCGCTGTGTTATTACTGTGTTATTACCTGTACGTAATCCTCCTTATGATTATCCACATATTCTGTCAGGTTGTTGAATGTGAATGAGTAAACTCTCGCTCCGAACAGCAGCAACACCACCACAACGCACTTCATCTGGGCACAGGAACGAGATTTCACCATGAGAGTTTAATAACACTGACGAAAATGTCAATTCACCCATCAAACAAACTGATTATTTATTAATGAACTGATTAATCAGGCGCTCGCCTCAGTTTCTCTAAAAAACACCATACAATTGTGTTTAAATGTCATATTTCTATTACAGAGATGATGTTTAGGTCATTTGGAGTGTAAATATGGGCTGTGTTCCAAATGACACCCTACACCTTACTCCCTATTCCCTACACTGGAGCTTTGTGCGCACTACGTAGCACACTTTGTGTGTTAGAATGGAACTTTTTCACATTTTTCACATGGGAAGGTGAACACACGACACGCTCACTATTCCAGTGGGTAAGGTCATGACACCACTGTTGCTAGGCAACTGGGCAATAAGGAAGCTGAGAACAAGCTCACCGAAGTTAATCATTTATCTAGCTAGCACATAGCCATCTTTTATACAGACAGTGTGAAGACACAGTAACCGTGGAAACGAGACAGAACCATCAGGAACATCAACACTTCCCTCAGATGTGTTGGGAAATTACCAAGATAAAACTCCATGCGACTAACATGACACTTTATTTAAAAGCATCGACAACTAACACAACTAACACGGGTCAGAATTCCAGAACGACTATAAACTACATAGCGGTCATTTTGACTGTGTAACATGATTATTTATACTATAAAAGATTTTTAAAAAAACAATACATTAAAATTGTGTTAAGATAAGTCATAAGAAATGTCAGGCAAGTGTAAAATCTCTGTTTTGATCATTATTAATTAATTAATTAATTAATTAATTAATACGTGCACAGTGCTAGTATGCCAACATATAGTACACTACTAACATTGCATTTTTCTGTAAAAAAATAAATACAAATGAACATGCTGAACGGCTGAAACGGTCAAACTGGCCATGACAGGAAATTATTATACAAACTGCTTGGAACTAAATGAGCTATTAATAAAAAATATATATTCAGTATAATCAAAAGGAAATCCATATAATGTAACACATGGTTACGGGATAAACTTTTTTTCAGATTGCATGTGCTTCGTGATATTTATATCATAACAATATCAGACTGAAATATGCACTAATTTAATAAAAGTCAGGGAGTAGTGGTCATGGGGGATTTCATTTCCTCAAAGCTTTTATAGCTCAAAATGACAAAGCTTCGGTCTAAGCTCGTGTGGAATCTTCTCGAAATCAGGATTGTTTCTATTGATTATCGCTGCGATGAAGAGAAGAAAGTTTGGGAAGTAACTTTTAATGAATTGAACAATAACTCACCGTGTTAAGCAGTCTCAGCGATGAGCCACAGCGAGGGTCAGACTCCTGAAATGTTCTCGTCAGTGTTAAATACTTGTTCCATCACAGCGTGGGCTCGACACACACACACACACACACACACACACGCATACACACACACACACGCATACACACACACGCATACACACACACACACACACGCATACACACACACACACGCACGCATACACACACACACACACACGCATACACACATACGCACACACGCATACACACACACACACACACACACACACACACAAATACACACATTAATACACACACACACACTAAAGCTTCTTGCTGACAAAGCCCAAATGTTATTGGTAACACAGGACACACACTGAGTCTCAACATGGGGGAAAAGAGTGCAGGATCAGGCACATTCCATACAAACACACACACACACACACACTGACACTGTATGACACACTATTATCTATAAACATGGACAAAGGGACGGCACAGAGATAAAAACAGTCGCTGAAGCTGAATCAATTTCTTCCTCAGTTTAGTATCACAGGCTTTTTTGTAGATAAGATTTTTATACAGATTTATTCTGCTATTTTATGAAACTGTGAATGTACAAATGGTGTCACTGAGACAAACGATGTCTTTGAGGAAAGTGTCTGATGATTTACACATTGACATGATTGACACTAATGCTAATACTATTAATGCTATTATTGAGACATGCTCAGTGAGAAATTATGACAGATGCAAGGCAAAGTCATAAAACAGGAACATTATTATATTATTATTATTATTATTATTATTATTATTATATTATTATATTATCACAATGGCGTGTATCTCAGTCTTACTGCAGGCGTGTGAGATGAAGTCCAGGCACTACGGGTGCAGAGGAACTCGTTATTGCACTTTGAGTTTAATTAGATTAATAAAGCAGGAGATTACAGTCACAGCGAGGGGGAGAAGGCGGCGGGGTCTCGGCCATTTATTCAGGAGGCACAAAGACAAAAAGCATCAGTCTCTCATCAACAGTGACCTCAGTGACCTCAACAGTTAAAAAGTACCACAAGAGGACCAAAAGGAACCAAAAAGTGCCAAAGGAGGAGCACAAAATTGTTTTGACAATAGGTCAAAAGGTACCATAGCTTAACAAAAAGTCCTACAAGTGAGACGAAAACTGCCAAAACTGTCTTCTACAAGAAGACAGACAGTGCCACAAGAGGAACACATACTGCCAAAAAGTGCTACAGCAAGGACAAACTGTCAAAAAAACAAACAAAAGGAGACAAAAGAGAACCAAAAAATGACATATAAGGGTGTCAAGGGTGCCAAAAAAAGGCCAAAGGAGAACCAAAGAGTTACTATAAGACCACATGTCACAAAAAGGTTAAAGGAGCACCTAAATGAGTTACTATGAGACCACATGTACCAAAAATGCTAAAAGAGGGACAAATACTGCTAAATAAGTGCTACAACAGAGAGAAATGTACCAAAAGAGGCTAAAAATTTACATAAAAAGTGTTAAAAAGTGCAAGTCAAGAAATGTCACAAGAGAACAAAAAAGGATAATAAGGAACCCAATGGGGTGCCAGAAGAGGACCAAGAGAGCTTAAACTAAAAATGCCAAAAGAGGGTGAAGAGTGACAAAAAAAGGGACAATTTCAACCACAAGAGAGCGCTTTTCATGCTTTGTGTATGAAGTAAGAGGAGAAGGATTGGAGCTGTGTTCATATTTGAATCACCTGCTGTTCTCATTATTTCTGCTCTGTTTTCTCCCTCGGGTATGAACCTGTTCAGTGAAGTCGCGTGTGGATTTCACACAGTAATGGCACTAATCTCCGTTACAGCAGTGCACACTACATGCTCTAAAGCGCTTTCATAACAACAGTTTATCAATAGGGAGAACACAGTGAGCGTCTCAGCTGTTCTAGAATGTTCCAGTTATTACAACAGTGTGGAGTTCTAAATTCTAAACTCTACATTCTAGAACCCTGCAGGTCAGAATGAACATCTCTCTGATCTAATGTGCTCTGTATTTAGTGCACTACATAGTGCACTACAAAGGGAGCATGGAGGCATTTGGAACACAAGACTTCAGGAATATAGAGTTGAGCCGTGTGGGCTTCACACTGAGCACTTTACAGGATATGGTCAGAAAGAGAACCACAAAAATTAACGTATGAATCCTGAATGAAACATGATCCTGGTGTAACATTCGGATCCAACAGCATTCACCACTCATCTGTGTTTCTTTATTGTCATGTGAT
Organism: Olivaichthys viedmensis; assembly: GCA_028565825.1. Taxonomy (NCBI): domain Eukaryota; kingdom Metazoa; phylum Chordata; class Actinopteri; order Siluriformes; family Diplomystidae; genus Olivaichthys; species Olivaichthys viedmensis. The sequence goes on from JAOUQW010028862.1 coordinate 5,019, forward strand.
AAAGATTAGATTCTAAAGGATCACATTGATCTATATGTAGGTCAGATTTTGAAGATCAGATTGTGAAGATCAGACTGTGACGTTAGACTCAGACGCTGAGGCAGCTCATCGCTCGGTTAAACATTCACAGATCAAATGAAGGTCTTAGTGAAAGACTGAAAGTCTGAAGGACTTCCTAATCAGCAAGTGCAATCCCTTCACTCCTGATGATGATAACGTCCCGTATGATGATTATCCAGCTGTCCAATCGTCCAAATTTGGGCATTTTTGGAGCAGATTTCACCTGGAAATAAAGACATTATCATCTAAAATAATGCTAATAATATACCTTATATACCTTTACATGGTATACCATGTCACCGATATATCATAGCAGCCCTAATCCTCTTGTAGACGCACCATGTGTTAGTGCTGGTGAGCTTTTAATGAGGAACGCTGTTCAGCTATTCAATTGTCAAAACATATTTTAGTGTGTGCTCCAAAATAATAAGCCATCACTTCACCTCCCTAAATAATAAATAATGCACAGATCATAAGTGGAGAACAGACTTTATTACTCATCCTAAAAGAGAAAGACTGGTGGGATTGGGATTGTAGGTGGACGGTTGTTGTAGGATGGCAGAGGCTTCGGTGTCATTACAGCTAACATTAAGCTCATGCTTTTAATTATTGCTGCTTAAGATCTGCAGAGTAAGTCTCGAGTCTCGAGTCTTGAGTGAGGAAACATCATTAATCTACAACCAGCTGCACCACAGTTATCGATTATCATACCGTTTTCCTTTACAGATCAATAAAGTTTCAATCAATTGATCTATCCATTTTTAATACCATTGAATTAAAAACATTGTTTTGACGAGTCATTTTCCACTTATATAAAATTTTATTTAAATTTTTGATGAACTAAACTTTACCTCACTTGGTTTTAGTAAATGTTTTACACCAAGCCTGTTAATAGGCATAAAGTCTTTCAGCTGGATTTCCCCCACAGTTTATTTTAAACCTTTAATGTAAATGTGTTTGATCATTTCCTAAGAGGTTTAATGGCTTTATTTAACTACAGATAAATGCTCTTAGATAAGTTCAGACTGCCGGAGCGCTCACTTTCCCTCCATCAGCTTTTGTGACATTTTCATGACATCTTTACGTCAAATGTGTTCAGTTGGTGGTGAATTTCTGCGGTTGAGAAGGTGGAAGGAAATTAAAGTTTAACTTCACAGGAAGGAAAGTTTCTTCACTCGAATTTCCCAAGGCCTCAGCACAAAATCATATAGAGTGAAAAATCAGATCACATACATCACTACACCAACCTCTCACTTTCTACACCAAACCATTATAACTGTGCTCATAACTCTTTATAAATCAGTAACGATGCTTTGTAAGCAATTTTATAACCTCTAATAAAGTACTATAATTAATTCATCAGTCACTGTTCATTATAATGCTACATGATGTACTGCACTACTGTACTTTTAATATTTATTAACAATTATGTTGAAAGTAATAGATAAATAGTTTCTATTCACTACAAATTCTGTATATTGTTCTCTAAAGCTAGCTAGCATGTGTTAGCCTGATTTTAAATAAGATGGCTTGTATGACACTGAGGGGGTCATTGGTGTAGCTACACATAAATAGCTAGCCTGCTTAGCTACTATCACTGTAAAAAAAAACATGACACCATATATTGGGTTTTTTTCCGCCCGTGTGTTCAGGGTGATGTATTGAAAAATCTGCAGATGTTTTGATGGAACATTACTGAGAACAAGAATTTAGTCTGTGAATTAATTGATACTGATGATTTGTGGACAATCTGACCAAGAGCACAAACTAACCAAGTCAAAAAGGGCAGTTTGGATTTCAGGCCATTGGTGATGTGGGGTTTAATGATGGTTTTGAGAACGAGGAGGTGATTTAGAGATATCTCATTTAGAAAAGAAAAACATCCCCCAAAGAACAGTACTGACAAAGATTGGCCCATTTGCAGATTTAATTTCCGACAAAGACACAGACAGAGACACAGACAGACAGAGACACAGACAGACACAGACAGATAACATTAGAAGTTCTAACATTAGAAGTGACCCTAAGAGGCAGCCGGAGGTGTGAACGCAGATTTGTGGAGAGAGGTGATGACACAGCGCAGCTCCATTACACTTTAATTATTAAACCACAGTAGAGTTCACAATCTACTTCATTCCCCCTCATCAGCAAACTACATTCTAACACACTCATCTGTCTGTCTGTCTGTGTGTCTATCTGTCTATCTGTGTGTCTATCTGTCTATGTGGCTGTCTATCTATCTATCTGTGTGTCTGTCTATCTGTCTGTCTGTCTCTCCTGTCTGTCTGACTGTATATCTATCTATATATCTATCTATTTGTCTAGATGTCACACACACAGTATGACATTGGGTTAAAGTAAATCTGAGTAAATTTCAGGGTCGTGTCGGGACTTTGTGTGTGTGTGTATGTGTGTGCGTGTGTGTGCATGTGTATGTGTGTGTGTGCGCGCGTGTGTATTTGTATGTGTGTGTGTGCGTTGTGTGTGTCTACGTGTGTGAGTGTGTGTGTGCGTTTCAGGTTTGCAAGCGTAATTGGGTCAGCTGCACAAATCCAATTCACACACACACACACACACACACACACACATTTCTCTCTGTGGGCAGAAATTTTCCCTCTGTGCGTGTCACAAAAGCCTACACTGTTTCCTCATTAACAACAGACAGGCAGACAGACAGACAGGCAGACAGACAGATGTGCAGTGTAAGAGCTCCTTCATAGTTAAAGGCATAAACACTATTCATTATAATAACACCAGTAATAACTTTAACACATTGATGTTAAAGGAACATCCCTTCAGTTTAGTCCATGTTTATAGATGACAGTAAAGTCCCACTGTGTCCTAAACCATGTCAGCACATCTGGGTGACATCACTGAACATGTGGATGTGCTCTGAGGCAGATATTTACAGATTTAGGGTGAGATAGACTTCCATTACCTGTTAGCTACATTAGCCTCGTAGCTCCAGTGCAAAACTAAAGGAGCAAATGTTGGACCACAAACATGTCTGGATGATAAGAGGGACATTGTGGACATTTCATTTTTGGCAGAACTGTTCCTTTAAGTGTTGGGAGTTTCTCAGGCAAAAACCATGCGGTCCACGATTTGCTCGATTTGCTCGTTCTGCACGTTGTCTCTTTGGCATGAGACTAATTGGCCTCTAAGTTAATAATCAGTTAATGTAGAGTTAATGTAGAGTTAATGTGTCCCTCTGACCCACTGTAACGCGGTTATGTAAGAGCAGGAGGACGTTAGTGAGAGAGCTTATCAGAGCCCATATAAGAGCAGGTCATTTCTATAGGGTGTGTGCTGGATGAACCTCCTGCACCTCCTCTTCTCTTTCACTCTGCTTTCTCTTTCATCTGTCCATCATGGGCGTGGCCTACAGCGTGGGAGAGTGAGTGACTTCTGTCTTTATTCACATTATTTAAAGAACACCTGATCGATATCAAAAAGTCATGAATGGGTGTGTAACAATACGATAACTCTTCAGTCAGATCAGCGTTCAACCAGAGAGAGGACGACATTGTGTGTGTGTGTGTGTGTGTGTGTGTGTATTTGCAGGCAAACAGTAGAAAGGGGGAAAATTGCAACTGGAAACAAAAGGCACTCTTCATGAAAAGGAGAAAAAATCAATAATATAAGAAGCAGAATAACATGCAATTAGTGATTTTGAGCTGAAACATAACAAGGCTTTCTTAAGTAGTGCACTTTTCTCTGCAAAATACTGGTATCATAATTTTCCTACGATTAATATTTGCCGAGTCCTCCCCTGGAGAGAATAACAGCACAGAGGAGGGTTAAATAGGAAATATGGTAACTGGCCACTAGCGTGGTGCCATGTTGGATTATTTTAGAGCTCCAATATCTGATGATTCTTCTCTAATATTTCTGTTTTTGTATGCTTTAATATTGTCTCCTGCATTTGTTAGAAATGTATTTATGCCTGAATTTTTATGATTTTTGTCCCCCAGAGTGGACCACCTGTACACCTTCTTCGTTCAGTGGTCCCCGGACATGTACACTAAACACAGCAGGAAACACAGCTTCTTATTGGTTGATAAGGAAAAGCTCACCGTGATGGACAGCTTGCTCAGAGATGCTGATCCGGAAAACTGGAAGGTGAGGACATTTTATTTTTCTATTCTAATTTTATCACATAAACCTTTAATTAGTACAGGTCTGTTCCTGTCAGGCTACACTTAGTGCTGGGACGATAATTCAGTGGGACACTATAGAGTGATCAGCAAATATAAAATAGTTATTTCACTAGATATAAAATGTGTCATGTTGTTCCAGCACTAACTCTAATCCAGGGTTCCTGCTCAGGTCTGGAAAGTCTGTTTATATGGAATTTAAAGGCTCTCATGTTCATAGCTGGAAATGTAATAAGTAATTCAGAAAGGAATTTGGGAAACATTGATATTTTGTCGTTAAAGTAATATTCACATCAAGACACTGAGGTTCTGAATTTGTTGTCTTCAGACGTTCCTTTATTCTCGGCACTATTACAGTCTCCCTCATGCACATCACATTTCATCACATCACATCACATTTTCCTTTTTCACGATACAGTTAATGACCTTGAAATAAAGTCTGGACAGTTTAAAAAATCAGGAAAAACAAAGAAAGGAAGAGCGAGCACTCATAGACTCACAGTCATATGCAAAATAAATCCAGTTGTTGTTGTATTATTATTATTCAGTAAATGTTAATAATCAGCTGAATGCTGAGTTGTTTATTACTGGATATTAGCAAAGCTGCTGTAAAGCCCCTCGGCCCCCTAAAGCCTCACCGCTCACAATCTTATTACATAAACCTTCTGTGGAACAGGATTAAGATGTTTTTGTAAAATCCGGTCCTGAATTTCTCTCTTTTAAATTCCTATGACTAATTGATTAATGTGTGTTCATGTTCATAACCATTATTATTAACATGACATCTTGGGTCATTGAGGCCGAGTCCACACTGAAACACGGGTAAATCTGAAAACGCTGTTTTTATGGTTGGGCCACATTTTTTCAGTCCATTTTCCAAAAGTGTCCCGTCCACAATGAAAATGATAGAAAACTACATGCTGTGTAATGTGCCCTGGAGGTCTGACCTCTGACCTTTACGTCATTTCCATACGCCATTTTGGTTAGTTTTGATGCTGCAGTTATAAACCAGACTTTCCTGCAGGCCACAGCGTCGCTTGTTCACTACACACATCACCAACCATGAAATTAAAATCCCTCATACAAAGGGGTTTTCACTCTCACGTTCTACAGTTGTGAACTTTATTTAAAATCATAATGATAATGATTGTGCAACATGCAGTTGCGTAATAAAGTGTTTATGTGGTATGATGCTGATTTTACACCAACATACGCTTACGGAATGCGCCGGGTGTGATGCACACCTCTCCC
>JAOUQW010028863.1:0-10486 GCA_028565825.1 Olivaichthys viedmensis
TGTGTGTGTGTGTGTGTGTGTGTGTTTGGCTGTGTGGGCTGAGCGGTCCAGTGTGCGATTGTGGGTTGGTTTGATGGGTTCTCTCTGACTGTTTGTCTGTGTGTGTGTGTGAGTTTGTGTGTTGGGCTGTGTGGGCAGGGACAGGGTTCTAATTTCTTTTACCTACGTGTATGTGTACGTAAGATGGCTGCCGCGCGTATCCTGCATTCGTTTGGTGCATCGATTGTGCATGTCCAAAAACATTAGCATGACGCATGCACATGGTGCAATTCCAACGTAAACCGTGGGGGCAGTATAGTGGAATGTGACGCGACGTTCTCAACAAACTGAACCGTAATAAGGAAATAGGTTAGTGTTCATACTCAAAAACTGCCTAGAATAGTACATAAGTGTCTCAAATCAAGACAACAATCAAGACAACGGTGTTACAAATTTGTTATACAACTCTATTGCTAGCACAACACACGAGTGAAAAATGAAGACGCTGGCCAGACTTGAATATTGTCTTTTTACGTGCGATGCGAGGAGAGAACACCACATCTCATACCCGGAATGTTAACCATCGACTTTTTTAACAACCACCCATTTTTGTCAAGGGTGCAAACATGACGTGCTAGATCAGAGACCTTATCAGGAGAGAATAAAGACTGTGGCTACTATGCTAATTCGAATACTCGCTCATTTTCCTTAGGCTCTATTATTGCACTTAACTAGCTAACTAGCTTGCCAAACATTTGAGTTAAATTACATTTGCAACGTGAGGTCACTTAGCCGCCATACTGGTGCTCCTTCTCCGCGCTGTAAAATGAACTGTTGTCTATTGACGTATTGTCAACAGACTCCCAAACATCATGCAGATAAAACGAAAAAGCGGCTACGTTTTCCTGAGCAACACCCATTTTAACTATTAATGTCGAGATATTTCATGTATTAGTATTTGTGTAAAAGTTTTATTTCATTGCTTTAAAAGTTACGAGAGTCACTGGCGTTAGCTTGTGCATGTATTGATAAGCATTAAATCTAAGAATTCTTAGCTAAGTTAGCTAGTCAAGTTTTCTCTGCAAACGTTAGCTAGCTATGCTACACTATTTATATATGTCTCAAAAGGTAAGACTTTTTTTTTATTAAAGGATTCCTCTGGATAGTTAAGGATTCATAGCTTCCTAAAGAGGTTCTACCTGGAACCTTCTCTGTTAGGAAAACTCCCTGTTGTAGGGTTATACATAGAACCAGAGGGACAAACTGAAGAACCTTTAATAGTTCTAAATTTAACCTTTTTTTTCTGAGAGTGTACCTTTGATTCTGTCACATATCATGAAGAATTACAAGCTTCAGTAGTGCCACTCTGTTGCCTATCTAGAGCCCTAATATGGATATCTTTAAGGTTACAAAGCACTCGTAGCTTTAATTTCATTCATATTAAATCCACTCGTTAGAGGACGAATATTGAATGAGCTCGGGTCGAATAATCAGGTATAATTAAAACCTACTTGAACTTGAACTTGAACTATAAACACTCCGTATTGCTCTCTGGGTGATTTATATGAGGTGAATACATGCAAACATACACAATACAGTGCATCATTATTGCTGTAATTTTTGAATAGTGCTTTAAAAAAGGAGTGAAAGGTTCTCCTCTTGCTCTCCACACACTTGCCCGGATCTCGAAGTGTGAGTGGCCGCATGGGTTCTGCAGCGAGACGTGTCCTTGTAGAGAAAGATCAAAGATTTCCTTGATTCACTGGAGAACAAGCCTGCACCATGAGAGATCTGGCTAATTGGCTCCTTTGTTAGAGATGTGTCAGAAGACGGGCGCTTTTTTGACAGCCATGGGTTTGGTTAGGGTTATACACACACACACACACACACAGACAGAAGAGAGAGAGAGGTGGGATAAAGAGGCAGCTGGATTTCTTTTTAGCACAGAGGAGGGATCTGAGACGCCATGTTGAAGTCTGCAGGATGAAACGGCTTCAGAAAGTCCATCACACTCAATATCAGTCTCGGCTGTCACACACACACCAGCACTTTTCTTTTAAAGTGACTGTAACATTGCTAAACGTTACGTCAGTAATAGCAACTGTCACGGTTCTGTTTCGTGCTGTCTCCGCCCCTCGTTGTGTTGTTGGTTCGTTTCCCTGATTGTGTTCACCTGCCCCTTGTTTCATTTGTATATATATACTATGGCTGTCAAAACTAATTTTACTATTCAAATAATATTTGATTTTACATAATATTAACGCATTCGAAGGCGAAAATCCACATTCGAATATTGCCATGTTTTACTTTTAGTCGCCTAACACAAGTCTATTGAAGTTCAATTCAATTCAATTTTATTTGTATAGCGCTTTTAACAATAGACATTGTCACAAAGCAGCTTTGCAGAAATCCAGAAGTAGATCCAGATCCCTAATGAACAGTGACAAGGAAAAACTCCCTGAGATGACATGAAGAAGAAACCTTGAGAGGAACCAGACTCAAAAGGGAACCCATCCTCTTCTGGGTGGGCTTCCTTTTGGATGTTTGGTATGAGCATATTGTAAATAAGAGTCCTAGGATGAGCATAGGACAGTCTTTATGATTATAGCAGCAGTTCATAGGTTTTTTGGTCAAATGATCCTGTTGCTTGCCGTGGGAAAAGGGGCGTGTCAGAGCTCTGCTTACCACGATTTTTCCTGCCGCTAAATCGCCAGTAAGCCCCTAACGCTACAACTAGTAAAATAAATAATAAATGTGATTAAATCATCACTCCTGAACACCTGAAAAGCCCGCGTGTGGAAACTGTTTGGATTTATTTGCGTATAAAGGCTCAGTTTTCACCTCCTGTGTTTTATACAGTACAAACGTGAATGTTTGCTTGTCTGATGGCCGAATAAAATTCTGGCTAATTTTATACCTAATTAATATTCGAATATTAAATATTCTGAAGTAACTGAAATTCAAATGGAATTTTTAAAGGTATTTGACAGCCCTAATATATACCCTGTGTTTTCCTTTGTTCGAGACGAAGTCTTGACGCATTTTTTGCCGTCAATTCCAAGCCCTGTTTTTTACGTTACTGCGAGGGATCATCAGTGTTGCTTCTAGACCATTTTAAATTTGGGGGGCTGTAACAATACACCCTAGATGTCCTTGGTGCAAACATAAAACACAAATATCACCATTTTTATGTATATTAACTATGAAGCTGCTTACATTGATCATCTCAGCAGTTGCATAAATTGATTCAGTAATATGACTTTATATATTTAATTGGGTCACGGGGTGTCCAAGCTTGTTTACACAGGGGTTCTAGGGTTCTGCCTTTCCCCCTTCCTAGAACCGTCCCTGCTCATCATTCAACCCGATCTCAGGCGTAATTTGTCGTCATTCTAATGGCTGACAACAAATGAGTAGGATTTGATATGACTAAAGTTATAATTTAACCATACAAGTTCTAACTCCAGCACATGAACAAGGGCGGAGCTTAAATTTAATCTGATAAACCAATTGCAAACTTGATCAAATGACATCACCACTATCCCTTCTTCTTTACTTCTATGGCTTGATGTAAAGCTTAGCATAAAATACTGATTTTAATTACACAATATAATTTAGCCTAATGTTAGCCAACTGTCTAGCAAACGTGTCCCTGGTTTAAATTACACAATGTAATATTTAGCCTAATGTTGGCTAGTTTTCTAGTGAACTTGGTTACCTATATAAGTCAGATAGCTACTGCTAGAGAAGTAACGTTATTGGTAGCTAAGCTAAATATGTATTTGACTAATGTTAGCACAATGTTCTGTTTAGGTAGCTGGCTAGAAAATATCATCACCTCATGACCAGCATGCACATCTCATTCTTCCCAACATTCCTAGAGAGCTTTTTACTTGTAACGCAGACTAAAACATTTGTGTTGTGATGCCAATTAGATCCATCAATCAAGTGCTAAGAACCGCCAGTGAGAGGGCAAGATCTTTCCTCCACTGTTGTCAGCTGTCAATCATCCTCACATTTGGCATCAGCATTACTCAGAAACCTCAGCATTGACATCTATCCTATTTTCCCCCCAATCCTGATCCTTTAGTCCATATGCACTGCACATCTTAATGTATTTCTTGTTCTATCACACCACTTTAAGCTCATGAGGCCTCGCTAATGAGCTGTTGAGGAAATGTGCAGAACAAAGGCTTTAAAGGAGCAGGACTGGGGAAATGCTGATCTGTGTAATTGTCATTTAAGGATTCTAGGAAGAGCTAATACACTTATTCAAAATTCGTAGGAATTCTATCGACCCAGAGTGATTTTCCATGAATGAAGTCATAATTATAGCTATGAGCACTAGCCCCACGCCTCACCCTAACCTTAATCAGTCAGAATTACACCCTTATTGGGTTGTGCAAATTCCTATACATTTGAAATAGTGAGAATGAGTTTCCAGCTTATTGCTTACTACCAAGAGAATTCCAGCTCAAACATGTCTTAGTTTAGGCACATGAGGGTCAGTTATGTCAATGGCAAGTATATTGTGGGCCAAATGCTTGTGCAGTATTTCAACATTGGGCTGAAAGTGGCCCAAATAAGATCTGGTCCATGTGATGCCTCATCAGTATAGAGTTATGACCACGTTCATGTTGTCATGCAGTATTTTTTTCTTTCAATATCATTGGAAGAATGTTTAATGTTGTGTTGAAATAACTCGGTAATATTACTGTGAGAATGAGTTTCTCCTGCATGCCTGCACAAAGTTAGTCGCTTCTTGCCAAGTCACATATAGTGGTTTATCATTGGCTGCGCTTTGAAACTGGGTCAACGTTAAATTTGAATGAAAAAAGTGTAAATCCCTATATTGGTCATACAATGGCTCTAGATTGGTCCTATATTTGTCCTTTCATGACCCTATAATGGTTCTCTGTTTGTCCTACATTGTACCTACAATGTTATTATATTCATCCTACAATGACCCTCCATTGGTCCTATAGTGGTCCTACAATGGCCCTTCATTAGTCTTATAATGACCCTGCAGTGGTCCGATATTTGTCCTACAACGACCCTAAATTGGTCATATTTCTGTATATTGGTTCTAAAATGGCCCTAAATTGGTTCTATATTGATTCTTCTATGGCCCTACAGTGGTCCTATATTGGTCCCACAATGGCCCTAGATTGTCCTATATTAGTTCTACAATGGCTCTAGATTCATTGTTATTGATAAAACACTATCTCAGATCCTAATTCAATACTGATTAAATTGTATTTCAGAGCATCTTAGCAACTATATATAATGCGTTGTTAATGACTGTATAGTATGTCAGAGTATTGCTATTGATTGTACGATACTTTGTTGTATTCCACTAATCGCATAGTACAACAGGGTGCTGTTATGGTTTTAATAATATCTCAGAATATTGTTACTAATTAAATACAATATTTTTTTAGAGTTTTGTTATTAAATGCATTCAGTCACAATCTTGGCTCTACACTGGTCCTACATTAGGCAGTAGTCCTCACAGCTCTCCAGTGGCCACGTCGTCGTAGAGTGTCTTTGAGGACATCCTTCACTGTTAATACCATCCACATGATCCATCCTGAAGTCCTTATGCCCTCAGCAAGAGAGAGTCTTAATGGAGGACAGAGCGGGAGAGCTGGTGGTGCACTCCATAGTGAGTGGGAGAGAAGAGAGGGCACCCTAGAGAGTGATGAAGAGAGGAGAGAAATGGAGGCTTGATTTGATGGAGAGAGAAAGGGGAGGGAGAGACAAAAAGTAGAGGAGAGAGAGAGAGGACACAATGGTGTCTTTGGTGTCTTTACAGTTTTCTCAGAGGCTGATTAGGAGGTGTGTGTGTATGTGTGTGTGTGTGTGTGATGCCTCCAGGCCTTCCTCATCTCACACACACACATGCTGACACCCCTGACAGTAGCACTTTCAGTTCTGTGTATACAACATTATGTATGTGTGTGTGTGTGTGTATTTCTGTCACGTCCATCAAACGCAATCCATATTTGTTTGGCGCGAGGGGCAAAAAGTCAAATATTCCCTTTATCTTTTTCCGTCTCCTCAGCCACTCATGTGTATTCATTTGGTAAACAAATCCTGACACACTCGGAAATTAATGAAAAATATTGGCCGTCGAGCTAATAGAGCAACATGACAGTCTGACTAAACCGTGATAGGAATTTAGTTTTTACAATTTGCTTTTGCTCACTGCAAATCAATGCGATCGATAAAGTCCGCTTCAGTGAACAACAATAGCACTTTTTTTAACATAGGCGCCAAAACTACGTCATTAGTGGCGGTGACACTGCGGAGGAAAAACTTTGCAACCCCCATGGTTTTTGAATGATAAAATAGGAAAATGTGCATCTAATTTACAATTTATCTACAGAAAAATAGAATCCAAAATGTTAAAAATGAAATGTGGGTGTATCCTGCAACAAGACAACAATCCAAAAAAACAACAATTATGCCGTGACCCTCTTAGTCTTCAGAGATATACAGATATTCAGAAAGATTAGAAACTTTTCAACTGATATCATTTAAATTTTTTCACTATTAATAATCAAAACATTTTTTGTACTAACTGAAGGAACATCCATGAAACGTCTTTGTCTTCATTTTGTCCTGAGGATTACAAACTTTTGCACTTAACTATGCAACCTAGTCTTTATGGAAAGGCAGCCCTAAATTGACTAAATAAGCAAATGCAGTGACTACTCTCTGAAACATTTTCAACTTTTTAAATTCATAACAGAAGTTTCTTGTGAAATGTCAAACTTCACGCATGAGCGCAGTCTATATTTGGGTGAATTTGGTTTAAATCATTTTAACTTTTAATTGAATTTAAATACAGTGGAGAGAACACCACAAGACAGAACATGGTGGTTGGCTTTTTAACTATTTTTAACCCCCCATTTTTTTAAATGTTAAATTCTTTTCTTGCTGGTCTGTTGGGTTTTTGTGGATCTTAAAAGAGAAGGTGCTTGAGGCGAGTCTTTAGTCGATGGAGAAACTGATGGTGGACGTAGGCGCAATGAAGTTACATCCACAGAAGGCGATTGGCTACTTGCTACCATAGGAAGGTATGTTTGGTAAGACCACATTGTGAATAGAAGTCCTGGGATGATAATGGGACAATCTTTATAAGAACAGCAGCAGTTCTTAGAAAGTGCAAGCCTACGGTAACCAGGTGAGGAGTGAAATATATATTTTCTTCTATTACCATTGCAAATACAGAAATATATAACACTCCTGGAGGGTTCTTTGGGTGGTTAACGGTTCTAGCTTTTTAAAAAGGTTCGACTTGGAACTTTTTCTAAAAGGGAAGCCTTCTGTTGTAAGGTTCTACATTAAACCTTTAAGGGTTCCCCTAGAGGGACAAACTCAAGGCCCCTCTTTAGGTTACCTTTTTTTCTAAGAATATGTCTGCATTCTCGTGTGATTTTCAAATAGAGATGGCCAAATATCCCTGGTTCTCTGTTCCAGTATCAATATGTTTTATTCAGTTGAACACAAATGAACGTAAATCTGCCACAACATCCCTGCTTTGAGTTTAATGCAGAAGTTCCTCGCAGAACTCCTCAGGCTGTGTTACACTAGAGGACGGAGGATCCATTTCATTCTGCAGATAGAGACACTGCTGCTGGTCAATTCTGCGGTTTCTTTCCTGTGGTGCACTGAGTATTTCTGGTGCCAGATGCTGTGAGGATGATTGACATCTGATGACTGTGGAAGAAAGATCTTGGCCTTCAACTGGCAGTTCTAATTTCTTGATTGACAGCTCGAATCATTATCACAGGAGCGTCAGAGTGGACATCAGAAAACAGATCCTACGGCAAACAGTGTAACACAGGCCGAAGATACGAGCCTACTGTATCAATACGAGGGAGAAACCGGCCCTAATAATGAATATCTGCATTAAAACTGAGTTTTGCTTCTTATTAGCATTTTTGCAAATGTTTACTTTAACAAATAGAAATACAATCTTCATTTATCCAAATTAAGTTAATATTAATTGAACATAATTGAGGAAGGTCCATTAGATCTGTTTAGATTTGTTAGCTTATGTTTAATATTTGTGTAATTCAGTTAATACATTTTGTTACTTAATCTATTTATGTTATTTCAGCATAATGAAAAAACATAAAAGGAACTGTTTTCTTTTACAAGAGAAAATTTACACCTATATATATTAGCATAGCTTTTTTTCACTGCTTTTCTCCATCAGGACTAAAAATCTAATGCTTCATTAGTTCAGTACTCCCACGATGGGACTTGCTTCCAGCATTCTTGCTTGTCTTTTGGGAACCCTCGCTCTGAGTGGTCCGATATTTTGCTGATGGACCCAGTTTGCCAGGTGCATCTTTAAAGTGGCATGCTTCTTTTTTTTTTGCCCATGCTGATGATTTAATTAAAAACAATATGAAGTTGACGAAATGTCTACTGCACTTTACTTAAGCAACCAAGGCACTGGAAAACTCAAAATCTCAAGATGCTGGCTCGAAATCTCATTTCTCGGACTGTCATGTTTACCTGGGATGACCCTCAGCTGAGAGATGATTGGTTGAGACTGTTCTTTAACAACCCAGGGCTTTCAGATCTCCCTCACCAGATCGTGCAGAAGAAAAGAGCCAACTGTCCATTTCGTCTTTTTTTTTGTAGTTTCCTCCAACGTCCTCTTAGCCATGCTCATCCCCCTCTAATCCATTTTCACCCAGACGAAAAGCATGCACAATCCACCATAGTTAAAGAGCCTTATCTTACAAAACATATTTGTGTTTTTTTTTTTTTTTAAAGCAAGAGAACAGGAAGAGAGAGAGAGAGAGAGAGAGAGAGAGAAAAGAGCATTGGGTCAGGGCTACTCATTCCTGTGCTTTCAATAAAAAAACTGTCCTCCTGAGATTCTTTTACAAAAAGCTGCCAGGCCCAACAAGCATGGACAAAACCTCTTTAGCACATCATTAGAAGAGCCTCTCCTGTGGAAATGGAGACAGCGTGTATCCTGAGAGTCCCTGTCCTGGTCAGCCACACTAATGATCACTCATTAGGCCAAGGTGGAGCCTCTGATTCTGCCTTTTAGCGAGCTGCACACTGGTAACAAGACCATTAGAAGGTTACTGTCGGTTAGAACTTCTGTTTGGACTTGGGAGTTCAGAGAGAATAAAAAGCAGTGGGCTGATTTGTGAAATGTAAAAGCGCTTCTCTGACCATCCTCCCTATTTTCACAGACTTGACACTATGATATGATGCTGAACCATGTTCTCCAAAGAATGGCATCAATTCTAAATCGTCTTGATTGACATCTTGAGCATACGAGATTTTCCACTTATACTGTTTGGACTGCAATATACATCAGGGCACTTACGGCCAAAATAGTTGTGCAGTATCAATTGAGCAATATTGAACAGTATAATAATAAGAGCTCGGTGTTGATTGGTGGTTACTCTGTTGTGAGGAATGTTAGGGTTAGTGGTACAGAAGTTCTTGTTCATGTTTATTCTGTTGTTGTTCATGTAGGTGCAAATGACACTAGACTTAGGGAGTCTGTAGTTTTAAAGGATCATTTTAGAACCTTAGCAAAGACTGTTCTTGGTAGAGGCTCGAAGTTGATTGTGTCTGGCCCATTACCCCGCCTCAGCAGGGACGTGGAATTGTTTAGTAGACTCTTTGCTATGAATACATGGCTTAAAGATTGGTGCTTCTGTAATGAAATGGATTTCGTAGATAATTGACATGTTTTGGCAGAGGCCTATATTTTATAAGAGAGATGGGGTACATTCTAATCTTAGAGGCTCTTCGGTATTGTCTGATAATATAAAAAGCTGTTTGTCAGATTAACTTTGTTAGCCAGCAGAGAACACCTGTGTAACTAGATGCTTGAATGGAAGTTTGTTTCTTGTAGCGACAGGGTTAGAGTTTCTATGGCTTCTATTGTTAATGGCAAGCTTAAGAGTGAACTTAATGATTGTAAATGTACAGATAATAGTAGTAAATGCATGTACAGTCTTGCTGATATTTCTGCTGCAGATGACTACCCACAATACTTTGCTCTCTAAATGGAAATGGCATCGTCGTGTTAACCCAGTAAACCTCTTAGAAATACCTATATCAGAATCTGCAGGGAGCATTATTAACTTACCGCTGAGTTTACTAAACATAAGATCTCTGTCACGGCTGTAGCGGCGGGGAAGCAGGACATAGGCGCAAAGCCGTTTTCAAACATTTATTACGACACAAACAGACATAGTACAAACACAGCATGACATCCAACATCGAAGGACAAAGCAGGACAGGTACATGGGGATATTATATGGGCACTAATCACACAGACGAACGAGACACAGGTGGGATCAATGATATCACGAGAATGGAATCAACACACATAAACATAAGACACGTGGCGCTCGTCGCCTAGCCAGTTCTGACTCCAAAGATGATGTTTGTGCATGATCTATTCAGGGACTATAACCTTAATTTTCTCAGTTTAACAGAAACATGGCTTAAACCA
>JAOUQW010028864.1:0-10485 GCA_028565825.1 Olivaichthys viedmensis
GGGTGTGAGCACTCTAGAACATAGGCTAATTCCTTAACCCGGATAGAACCTTATAATACTAAGGTCACAAACTGGTTGCATTAATTTATTTGTAAGAGAAACAACTCAGCTATGGCTACTAAATGTAAATCAGACAGTTGATTCATCATTAATCAATCATTAATCAAAAATTAAATGCCAGACTCACCAAATAGAGTTAAGGAATTAGACTATGTTCTAGAGTGCTCACACCCACAAAAGTATACAAGAAAACAAAAAATGCATCTGTTGTTTGTTTTGTCAGTCAGCCAGTTATTTCTACCACTAAAATATTTGCTGAACATCTATAGATCTAAGTAAAATCTAATCTGTGTACATTCATTTTTTTTTAAAGGGAATGAGTTGACATGACTGGATATCCCCCAACCGCGCTTCTTGATATTGCATTCATTCTAACCCAACACTTTTTTACATTAACGCCGCTCTTCACCAGGTTACCGCCTACTGTGGTCACAAAAATACAAAAATGTTCTTATTTTTTATCTTATGCTATATTTTTTTGTGCTTGCGTAACGATTATGAAGACAGGGCCCTTAAACTCCCACTACCAGCACCATAACTGCTGAGCCACTGTTGGCCTTCAGTAGCACGCAGGCAAGTCCAATGCACTGATACATTTTTTCCCCTGCTCTAAAATGTCTGATTCAGCCCACAAAGATCAATCTGTATTTTGTGATTGCCATCCTTGTGAATAAGTCTAAGCCTTTGTTGCAGTAAAAAAAAATATGTTATCGAACAGGTCCTGGTCTGGGTGAGGGAACCCTGCAGTACAAAGAAAGATGTTTTTCTACAGAAACTCAAAGACGATTCCATTTATTTGCTTATACCTAAAGTCATGTAATATAACATGCCGCTTTGTATAACTGTATAGCATGATGTGGAAGGAAATTGCATTTTCTGGCGAATGTCATATCACCGTTACCACACCATTAAGAAACATGTCACTGTAAGGGTCAGCTAGTCTTAAGCTAGTATTAAAAGAGCAGCTATTACTGAGCTCTTTCACTGTATGTAGCTATTTGTTTTTAGCATTTTTGTGTGTGTGTAAATGTGTTTTCCATTAAAGAGTGTGCAATTGAAGTCACAGTACAGGCAAAGGCAAGCAAGTGTAATATTTTTTGGTATGTCCACCAAGTTAAAGCAGCTTCACCTATTACCTATATAAACGCACATATAAGTAATAGGTAGTTAGTATGGATCCCCTGAAGGGACAGGTACTATCTGGTACTATCGCGTGCTCACTAGATACTATTAAGTGAGCACCAGATATTATCGCGTACTCACCAGATACTATCGCATGCTCACTAGATACTATTAAGTGAGCACCAGATATTATCACGTACTCACCAGATACTATCGCATGCTCACTAGATACTATTAAGTGAGCACCAGATATTATCGCGCACTCACCAGATACGCAATAGTATCTGGTGAGCATGCGATAGTATCTGGTGAGTACACAATTGGTCTAGTGAGCTCACATGCTTCGTGTTTGTTTGTTGATTCCCTGTCTCAGCTGTTTCAGTGATCCCACATGCATCTCGTTTGTCTGTGTAATTAGTGTCTGTATAAATAGTCCTCGTGGCCCCGTCCAGTTTGTCTTTGAATGCAGATGTCATGCTAGGTTTCATGGCATGTTGTTGAATGTTCTTGGTGTATGTGTAGTTTAATGTAAAGTCTATGTTGAATAAATGTTGTTAAGCGGCTTCGCGCTTGTGTCTGTCAGTCCGCCTTCAAAGCGTGACATGTACACTGGCTAATAGATTGTACTGTTTTATTATTTGCCATAACATTGTTTTCTTCCTTTTTTCATCCAGCATGGATGCAAGACTAAGGGATTTCCTTCAGGGCCAAAACATCAGTGAATTGAGCTTCCAAAAACTGGAAGATGAAAATGTACATTTATGGAATGGTCTGCAAAGATGGTAGAATTACACAGAAATTCTTACTCAAGTAGACATCCTTTTTTTTCTTTTAACATAAGATTGGAAATATGGCCAGTTTCTGAAACTGTTTCCAAAATGCAACTATACAGTGCCCTCATCCTGTTTATCCTCTCACTAGATATAGTGAATGCATTATTGTTGTATGGGGTTAGTTAGTATGGGGTTAGTTAATACCACAGGTACTGAAACGTTGGTTATCGTCACTTATTCACTTTCTAATGAGGACAGATTGTTCACTAAATCGTTCTCTTTCCACATAGACACACGCAAACACACACACACACACACACACTCCCTGACACTTGGAAGTTGGAGCTATATCTTTTCCCAAGACAGTGTAGGCAGCATGCAGATGAGTCATGATAGAAATGAAGAACAATCTTGAACGGCCATGATAAAAACATGACCAATGGAAGACCCTCTTCTGCACAAATGTTTGAGTCTGTTGTAGGCTTTTATATGCTGTGGTGTTTATCTTTCAGATTTTGTTTGAGGTATTGTTTAGACATGCAGTAAGCCTTGAGATTATTGACATTGACAATAGACCAAATTAATTTTAAACAGTAGAAATATTTTAATCAAATGAAGAACATTATATTTAAAAGGAACCAATGTCCAAAATATGCATTTTCATAAGGCAGAGTATATTGTCTTGATGGTTAAGTTTAGTCTTTATGTCACGGAGGAGCAACTGGGGATGCATTGACATGCGGAATAGGCCTATTTGATCAAAATATGTTTGTTAATTAAGAATATAACTTGATCTGGGTTCATATAGGTTCTGAATGGTGATCTCAAATGCTTGGAAATGGTGCTTGTAGATGTTAAAATGTAAAAAAAAAAAATCTCCCCAAACTCCCCTACAAGCAACTGATGTTTTCAAATCCTAGAAATTCTTTAAATAATGAACCTTTTAATGTAACGTTCGGTAACAAAAACTTTCAGCATGATGGATATAATCGAAGTGCTATGTGCAATAAATGCGGCATCAAAATATATTTTAAACACCTTAAAACCCTAAAATCTGCCCAGAAAAGTTGTATATCAAGTGTGCTATCTAGATGATGGCTGATATGTTTGTTTTTATGTTTTCAATGCATTTGCACAAGTGACTAATGGCTTTTGAAATTTTGTTACATATAATGTGTAAATTCTGTCATTTAACAGTATTAAGGCTCTACCGTGTACAATGTGCGCTTTAGTTCTTTCCCTAGAAATAATATAGCAGTGTTTTACTTATGTGCAATAAAATGCTTACAGCTAACGATTGGAGTCTAAAGTTCACGACTTGAGACTTGACTTGGGCTTGCAGCTTAGAGACTTGATGAATATGATGAGTAGTTTATAATCCACATCTAACATGAACATACAATATGACAACCTATACTGATGTGTGAACAGCACCATTCATCTCATATGTAGTCACAATCATTCCTTATAGTAACAGTATGAAGGAGGCCTTCATAAATAGTAACTTTCATTCCCGTGGATTTGTATAAACAACAGAGTTTTTAAGAGCATATTAATTTTCACCTGTATTCATTCATTGTTTTTTTTAAGTGAAGTGTAATGCACAATTTTTACACTCTACCAAACCAAAATGTAACTCGTAGTATGGGGTTAGGTTTGGATAAGAATTTTCAACCAGTAGGTAATGCTGCTGGGCAATTATGTACATTACAGGTTAATAAACTGTGTGGAGAAAATATGAACCTTTATGTTCAGGGATAATATAGGAAACAGGAAGAAGTTGGAGTTTAATAACTATTTTGGTTCTAAAACATGGTAGACCCAGGAGACCCTACCTATGTGCATTAATCCTTTTCAGCTTTGGTACTTTTATGATAAACTGAAAAGTATCAAATTGAGGTCTCACTCATAATCACATATAATCATGTGTCTGATTTTAAATGTTCTTTTCTTTTTGCAGATAGACTCGTCTGTTATTCCATTAATGATAGGTTTGGCTAAATATATTCAGAAAAAAATTGGAAACAGGCTACTCACAGTGGTGCATTACAGACAACTCAGTGTCTTTGACAGTAGGAAGAACATGCTTACAAGATTGAAATGCAGATTGCAATCTGTGGATGAACAGCTAGCAGCGAAAAGGTCCACACACCATGGGTTGGAATTGCAAATACCCAAAAAATAAAAGAGGCGTTGGACTTGGATGAATGGATTTTGATGTAAATGAAAAGTGATATAAACAAGTAAAGGCAATCAAAGGTGGACAAACAATGCATTTGAACCTTTATGAAAGGAAAGCTGTTAAGTAAATTGAGGTAATAGCTGAAAACCTGTTGTGTAAAAAGTAAAAGCTTTAATGTTATCACACTGAAATTCACTCCTCTCAACTTCAAGTAGGCAGTTCAAACACTGAGGAAGAGCTGTATGATCAAACCAAAGTTAGAGTGCTGAGGCTTTATCTCTGTATCAGATTAAGAATAGAGGAGCTGTCTTCAGATGGCAAGGAAGTGGAGATTTGTCAAAATTTAACTCCTCATGTAGATCTGACTGGAAGTGAGGTTGATGGTGAGGATGGTACATGTGAAACTTTAGACATAACCTTAGACAAGGGTGACCTGAAAGGCTTCTACTGTAGCTGGGGCTTCTACTGTAGTTGGAGGGCTTGCTAACCCATGAGACATTGCCCTGGAATGAACTGCCTACTTTGTGATCTCATCTAATACAGCCTATTTTTTTGCAATCCACAGAAACACTCTTGAGTTCAAGTTCAAGTTCAAGTAGATTTTTATTGTCATTCCTCCATATACCTTGTATACATTGAAATTAAGTGTAGTTTATGTCGTATATGTCCAAGAAGGAGGAACTACAGGTGTGCTGAGAGAGTTTTAGGTTGACTTAGTAGACGCATCTTATGGAGGTTGACCATACATAGGTACCTTTGAACTATGATTTTCAGCCTGAAGAGTGGCAGGCAGTTGCAAGAATCCTTGTTGTGAGCCGTTATTTCCCTGTGCATTTAGCATCCCTATCTATACCAGCAGTTGTAGGGATGCTTTCCTGCAGTATGTCTCTGAGCAGGAAAGACAAGTGCTTCTGGGAGCTTAAGTAGACTTCAGCTCTGTTGTGTGCTCTATTTTTATGCAGGCGGAAGCATAATTTGCCTGTATAATGCTGGCGTGTTGCTAAGTTGGTGGTCATTTGGTGGTAATTTCATGGTCAGAAATGAACATGCCTGAACTGACGCAAGGGGAGCTGCACAACCGGGGTTGTGACATATCCAAAGACGCAGTGTTATTTTCAAACCCATTTTGGTCCAAAATTGTACCTGCCGAGACTCCATCTTAGTGCAAACGCAATACCAACATTATATTTTTCTGACTTCAAGTGCAGACTTAAAAGTCCTGTCCCATTTCTTACAACCCGGTTTTGTGCGTACATCATTTATGTCACCTCACTTCAACATAAATAGGTTACATCACCCAGCTACTGACTAAATACATCTGACTTAGTTATTTTATCTGTAACAAACAACTCAGTTGTGGCTAGTAAACATGACTAAGACACAATAAACACATTTGTTGTATTCATTATGTCAGTTATTTGTATTTGTCACGATCTCGCCCTCTCCTCTGCAGAGGATTACAAAAGTGCCATTGTCTCAGTGAGCATTAAGGCCAATTCACACTGAAAGTGTTTCTGAGATGTCTTTAGTTGTCTGCTTTCCCTTTAACCAAATCCACACCATCTTCAAGAGATGTGCAGCTTGCATGTGCAAAAATTTGTGGTTTGTTGGCTTTCAAAATAAAAATGCATGCACTTGTATCCAAGTCTCTGCATTTGTGACACTACCATTTAAATATCAATGTGAAAAATATACTGCAAGTAAAATCAAATCATATGTGCCAAAATGTCACTGTGCTGCACTACACAGTAATTATATACCTACAAAGGGCATCTAACTGCTAAACTGGCTACTAGAAAAATACATGTAATATATCGTCGCTGTCCAATGAAAAGCATGCATCTCGAAAAATTCAAATTTTTCAGGAACACGAATAAAAAACTTTTCATAGAGCGTATCATACACAATAAATCCGAAATTGACGGTGATTTGTCAGCTTTTCATTGGTCATTTAGATGCCCTCTATGGGTAGCTAGAGGTTTTTGCCCACATTCCATATATGAAAAAAAGTAAAAAACACAAAAAGTGGAGATACGTTTTTCATCGGACAGCGACGATATGTATTGTATGTAATGTAATATATGTAACACAGCTGTAACATATATTTACATATATAGCGTAGAAACTTTGTATACTACGCTGCAATTATTACTGAAATACACTGCAGTTCTATATATAGATAGATAGATAGATCTATAAGCAGTTTTTTTATATAGGTTTTTTTTTATCACAATGAAATCAATATTTGGTGTCATCACCCTTTGCCTTTAAAACTGTATCAATTCTCTTAGACACACGGTCATGCAGTTTTATAAGGAAATCGGCTGGTAGGTTGTTCCAAGCATCTTGGAGAACTTGCCGTAGTTCTTCTGCAGACTTTGGCTGTCTCATGTGCTTCTGTTTCTGCAAAGTCTCAGAGCAACCTTGATGTTCAGAGGGCTCTGTGGAGACCATATTATCTGTTGCAGAACTCCTTGCCCTTCTTTTTGCTGAAGTTATTTATAGTTAAAAATGAAATGGGAATCTAAAGTTTGCTCTTTTCTATTTACTACTAATGTAGATATAAAAGAAGGCATAAAATAAACATACTGAATGAGACAAAAAAATCTAGAGTGTTTAAGACTTTTGGACAGTACGGTGTATTTTTTAATGAATACGTTTCTGCTGTAGAAAAGCCCCTCTCGGCTGTTGCGAAGTCAAGAATATTTTCTGAAAGAGGGGCAAAGATGGCAGCATAGAAAGAAGTTAGGAAAAGTCAGGATGTTAGGAGACCTAACTCCTACAGGAAAAAGCTCTCGGTGGGTGGCCCCCGGGTGGCCCACACGGCGGGTGGCGTCGTCCAGCATCCGGGGCGCTGGGTCCCGTCCCCCGGACAAGGTTATAGGCCCCACGGGCCCGGGGCCCCCCCGGACTGTCGGTTTAGGCGCGGCGGAGCAGCGCCATTGAGGGCGCGCGACATAGCGTGGCGGTCGCCATGGCGACGGCCGCCACGTGCGGGGAGAAGCGCGTGTTGTGTTTCCCTGTTTGTGACACGTGAGTGCTGTTAAGTGTTTCCTGCTGTTCCTCGTTCGTCTCCCTTAATTACTAAGTGTTTAAATACCCGCTTGTGTCCGTCCTGTGTTGTCTTTCGTTGTTAATGTCAAGTTGAGTGTGAGCACGCCCGTCTCGGCGTTGCTCAAGTAAAGTAAAACCTGTCTGTCTGTTAATCTCTAATAAATATGTTAAAAGCTAAGAAGCGAGGACTCGCGTCTGTGTCCGCACCCCGGAACACAACCGTGACAAAAGGAGCCAGTGGAGCCAGAGGAGCACAATAGAGACACCAACTCACCCCACCAGAGTCCTAAGGCTGACTTTCTAGCACCACGGAATTCGACTACAGGAAATCAAGTTTGCAGAAACTGTAGTAAATGTAGCAACTAAAATGAAGTAATAATTGTAGCTATAGGGAATATATGTATTCTGTTGTAGATCAGAGGAACAAAAACTGTCAGGACCAGGAAAATTGTATTGGTCAAAATGTCTATTTTTCAACAATAACTCTAGTTTCAGAGAGCTGTCAGGACAAAGGAAAGCACATCACAGAAACTCAAAAGTGTACAAACAGAGCAAGCCCCTGAGGGAACTGTTGACAGCAAAAATGAAAAAGGCCTGATGTTGCAAACAGTATGAAAGACTAGAAAGTTACTGAGAGGATCCCACGTCTCTACTGAAGTCAGTAGAACCCTTGCCTACCATCATGCCCTAGTAGAGAATACCAAGAAAAGATGTCATAGTTCCAAACAGGAAAGGTCCAGGCAGATTATAGCACAAAGAGTTTCAGTTACAATGTTATGAAAATACAAGCTCCAGAAAGAGGTTGAGGAAATTCTGGGATTATCAAAGAAAATGTTTAACCAGATGAGCACCTGTGACAATCCTGTCAAGGCTACCCCATTGCGTCGCGGTTCCCATTGCGACGAGCGCCATGTGCTTGTGTTTAAGTTTTGGTTCTGTCTCTGCCCACGTTTTATCATTGGTTTGCTTCTGTGATTGTGTTCACCTGTGTCTTATTTCCCCATTGATTAGTTTGAGTTCTCATACCCTCCATGTTGCCCCTAGTGTTTGCGAATTCTTATTGTGCATTTGTTCATCATTAAGTCTAAGCTTTTGATTCCTGTCTTCCTGGTTATTAGTTTCAGTGTTATTTCCTTGTTTCTAAATATGGTTTATTATGTGCTAACTCTGCCTTTATATTGACCCCTGCTATAGATTATGATAGTGGATCTTGGGGAAAAAAAACAATAAACACAAGTTTTTTCAAAGAGTTTATGCACTTGCATCCTGTATCAACCCGCACGTTGCAAATTCTACCCTTTAGATGAAAAGAATACACATTTAAAAAGTCAGCATTGGATGAGTGTCTGCTTTCTTTACAAGATAAGACGTCAGTCATTTGACTGCAGACAAATGTCAGACAATTACCAGAAGTAAAAACAAGAAGCGGAAATGCTTTTTGAACAATAACTTGACTCCTTGAAAAACCCATTTCTTATGCCCATACCTTTCTGGGTGGTACATTTAAGCAGTGCCGTATCAAGTTGGTGATACTTACAACTTTAAGCTACCCTTAAAGTATCACCAACTTGGAGAGCATTGCAGAGTCAACATGCTGTAATCCAAAGTCCAAAGGTTTATAGGTAAATCCTAACTCTGACCCGGAAGTTAGAGTGTCATACATTCAGTAGACAAATAAAATAGAGAAAAAGAGGAAGAAAAAAAGATGACACAACAGAGAAGGAGAAGCAACTTGAATGTTTCTTAGGCGAGCTTGTGGACTTGTTTCAGAGTCAGTTGTAACTCTTGTTTAACTTGACAAATCAGTTTTATTATCATGAGATAAAGAAAAGTATGCTTAATTTACATAGATTTCTCTGAGAACTATCCATGAAAGTATACATCTGAGATATAGTCTGTGCAATTTGCCATTTCCCAGCAGCAGGCAACACTACACACATGGGTGGGTCACATAGCAGAGGCTTCAGCTCATCTGAAGACATTCTATCTCTCAGTATCCATCATTTAGTATTCCATTAATAGGCAATGTATTCAGTGCAGGCAAAACAGTTTTTTTCTTTCTAAATCAGTACTGAAATACAATGCTGCGGCTTGGAACATAGGGGGGGGGGGGGCATGAAATATTGAAATCTTGATTGTAACTTCTGTGATTATAATAGATGTGAGGTTATGATTATAATGTGTTAAATTGACCAATAAAGCCTCTTTAAAAAGTAAAAGACCCTCTGATGGAGTGGGTGGAATGTTGAAAAAAACTGCTGACAAGCCGGGGAACCATGGGAAAGATATCCCTACTGCTATGGAGTTGTTTTATGCCTTACTTGATGCTAAGACATCAGTTAAGCTTTTATATGCTGAAGAAGATCAACAAGTGATCCAGAACCTCCAAAACTTCCCGTGGTGCCTTTAACAATGCAGATGCATCATATGAGCACTGTCTCACCTGGCTAACTCATTTATAGTGAGGTGAGCTGTCTCTGCCACCCCCCCTCCCAAAAAAACCTTAAGAGCCAGTGCCACCACACAAAAAGAGAAGAGAAAGTGACGAACATGACATTGGACTATGGTGAGTCCTTAAGTATGATGATGGAAACAATCCTGGAACGATCCTGGAAGTGAACTAAACCCAGCAAAAAAAAAAGAAAAGAAGTGCATGCACAAAGTTGGGAGGAACCGATTCTTCTGGTCAGCATTAAAAGTGACATTTTATAGTATCTTTCTGATGTATTCAAGGATTGATTCCTCCCCCCCCTACAGGGGTGGTGATAAGGGTGGGCAGGAGTGGGCGGTGCCCACTCTAGCCTGCATCTTGCCCAACCAAAGGGACAAAAAGGGTTTTATTTTTCTTATAGTCAGTATTTATGCTGCTTTTTGATTGGCCAGACACAAACGTCATTCAAACAGTGGCTTAAGGAATTGCCATTTCACATAACTCATGTGACATCAGCCTTGTGAGTGTGCGAAGACCTGAAAGCTTAATTTAAATAACAATTAACGCTTCATACAGTTTTAAGTTTTCACTTTTTTCGTGTTCTTGTAAACGTTTGGTTTAATTTAGTTTAATTCTGTATTTTGTTGTATTTGTACTTAAATAATGTTAACGTCTTATTGGCCAGCTCTGTTTCTGCTAGTTAGCTAGGCGAAAAGGTAACGATCATTATTTACATATCATGTATAAAAGTATTCGTCTACGTCTAATTTTGTTCCTTGACTACTACATCAAGTTCAAGTAGGTTTTTATTGTCATTTCTCCATATACCTCGTATACATTGAAATGAAATGTCGTTTCTACAG